>JAANDH010000762.1:18784-140284 GCA_011799765.1 Nymphaea thermarum
CGGATTGGGCAGGTTGTGGTGATACCAGACGATCTACGACAGGGTACTGTGTCTACTTGGGAGGAAACCTTGTTGTATGGAGAAGCAAGAGACAGGATGTTTGCTCTAGATCTAGTGCAGAGGCAGAATATAGGGCAGTTGCTATGGGAGTGTCAGAATTACTATGGTTGAAGATATTGCTGACTGACATTGGAATAGACATTGAAGGACCTATGAAGATGTATTGTGATAACAAGTCTGCAATCAACTTAGTCAACAATCCTGTTCTTCACGACCGAACAAAGCATGTTGAAATTGATCGTCACTTCATTCGGGAAAGAATTGATGCGAAAGAGTTGATTTTTACCTTACATGAAGTCTAAAGACCAAACTGCTGATGTTCTAACAAAAGCTCTTCCTTCAGCTTCATTTGAGAGGAATGTATTCAAGTTGGGCATGTTTGATATGTATGCCCAACTTGAGGGGGAGTGTTGATAGATCGTATGTTTCGGGTCCGGATCCATACCCGACCCCGTCTTGTAGCCCGTGTTGGGCACTTCTTAAGTCATGTAACCCTAATCCTTATGTGTGAATGAGAATCTAAGTAGAGAGAGAGTCTGGCGGCTAGTGGGCACCAACTCCTCCGCATTCGTGGTTTTTTCTCCCTCGAGTTGAGGGTTTTCTACGTTACATCGTGATCATTGTTTCTCTTCCTCTTCTTGTTCGTGTTTCTACAGTTTGAAACAAGCTCCAAAAGCTTGGTTTGATATGTTTAGCAATGTTATGTTTAAACAAGGTTTTAAAACATGTTGACACTGCTATGTTTGTTAAAAACACAACTATAGGTACAATTGTGTTGCTTTTATATGTAGATGATATGATTATTACAGGTAATGATGCCAACAGAATTATGCAGGTAAAAACTTTCCTTAAGAATGAATTTGAAATGACTGATTTGGGCAAACTAACATATTTTCTTGGTATTGAAGTTGCTTATAGTAGAAGAGGATACTTACTCTCACAAATGAAGTTTGCCAATAACATATTATAAGCAGATTAGGAATCTCTGATGACAAGGTAATGGACACTCCTGAAGCTTTAGGAGTAAAGATGAAGATTGATGATGGAGAAATTCTAGAAAATCCCACCCCCTTTCGTCAATTGGTGGGAGCTCTCACATATTTATCCATCACAAGGCCTGACATATCACATGCTGTAAATGTTATAAGTCAGTTTCAACAAAGACCCGCTTCTGTACACATGGGAGCTGCATTGAGGATTGTTCAATATGTCAAACACATTATCACTAAGGGACTTTTTCTATCCTCCTCATCAAACTTGAATATGATAGCTTATACTGATGCTGATTGGGGTGGAGATCCTAATAATAGGCATTCCACCACCGGTTTTTGTGTTTTTCTAGGTGACTCTCTCATTTCATAGAGATGCAAAAAACAACATAAAGTCTCTTTATCTTTAACTGAAGCAGAGTTTCGTGCCATGGCTACCACTACCATGGAGATTGTATGGTTGAAAAGCTTATTGAAGGACATTGGAATTGACCTCGATGAAGCCACCAAGCTCTGCTGCGACAACAAAAGTGCCATCTACATTGCTAGCAATCATACTTTTTATGAAAGAACAAAACATATTGAAATGGATTGTCACTATGTGAGAGGAGAATATCTTAGCCGAACAATTGATCTATCTTTTGTCCCTTCTGAATATCAACTCGGAGATTTCTTCACCAAATCACTTGCTTCCGCAAGATTCCAGTTTCTTGGCAAACTTTCGATGATTACACCGTAAGTTTGAGGGGGGGGTGTTAGAATTTATAATGTAAGTATACATACATGTTTTTGTATCTACTATCATATATCTTAAACTCCTAGCAGTTTGATGTATGATTTGTATATATAAATATATGTGTGTATACATAAGATTTTTTGTATTTATTTTTTCTTTATTTTTCATGCCTTTTTCTAAACTTTTTTCTTTTCCTTTTTTATTAGAAAGGAAGTAGCTGTTGGGAGTTCCCAACGGCTAGAAATCTAGCCGTTGGGAGCTCCAACAGCCACTTCCTCTTCCTCTTCCTCTTCCTCTTTTCTTCTTTACTTCCTCTATAAATAGTACACTTGGGACCCTTGTTATTTTAAGGCTTTTAGCCTCTCTTGTGTATTCTTCTCTTGAGATTAATATATTTGATATCTTCTCCTCAAGTTTGAGGTTTAGTTTTGTATTATCTATTGAAGTTGTTGGGATCTTCAAGAGTGTATAATCATTTGCATTCTCAAGTTTGGGCCTGATTTACAATGGTAAGCAGTGCTAAGCTTGAGGGTGGTTCCTTACAGCTTGAAATATTGCTGCCAAAACTAAGGAATAGAGGATCCCTATCGCTGATTATAGACTTGGGCATTCCATGGAGTTTAAAAGCTACTTCCTTGGTTGTGTAAGGGTGTGAAGGGAATAAAATGTGTGTACTTTGACAGTCTATCTACCACCACCAGTAGGACAGATTTACCTTTTGATTTTGGGAATCCTTTGATAAAATCAAGTTATATCTCTTCCCAAATGCGAGCTGGTATGAGTAGAAGCTGCATAAGGCCTGCTGGTTTGAGAGTTGCATACATGTGCCTTTGGCACTGTTAAAGATACAAAAGGGGGTTTTCTGAAATATTAATAAGATTATTAATATTTCAGAAAACCCCCTTTTGTATCTTTAACACTCCCCAACTTATTAATATTTCAGAAAACCCCCTTTTGTATCTTTAACAGGCACGTAAGACAAGCTTTCACAAACTCTCTTACAACCTTCTTCATGTCAGGCCAATAGAACATGTCTAATTCTGTGATACGTTCCTTCTACACCTTGTTGCCCAACTTCCAATGTGTTGTGAAATTGAAATAGTAGCCAATCTACCAAACTGGACTAAGGAGGAACATAAACTCTGTCTTGATAGTAGGGATAGGGTTCTCTCCAGTTATACCCATATGTGCAGAGGCACTTAGAGCTCAGTTCCTTGTTGATTTCCTACACTTCTTGCGAGATCTGATGCTCTTTTTCCAGCTCCTTCCACAACTCAGTTGTGTTTTGAATGAGGGTACACAGCTTGGCCACGGTAAAGGTTATCTTCAGCCTCTTTTTCTATACTTCGAGAGGGTCCATCTGCCACCACGTTTCCAGTTCCTTTTTTGTAAAGAACTTCAAAAGGTGCACTCTTTTCGGCCCTGTTACTAACATTAACATAAGGTGTACTCCTTCAGATCTTGCTCCTATCGCAGGTTTCTTCCCAGCACGACAAGTATCCCATGCTACTTCTTAGCTGATCAGCAGTTCTTGTCGTCCTCCTTCACCTTGAAACTTCATTGTCATTTTCTCAAAGTCCCATTCCACTTTACCAAGCCGCCTTAACCACTGGATTCCCAGCACCAAGTCTGCACTCCCCATTGCTAAATGATATAGCTCTACCTGAAATCGGTAGCCCTGTATTTCTACCTCCTCTTTAGGACATCTTCCTTGGCAAGACAACAAGTTGCCATCACCTACTGCTACACGAAATTTTTAAAAACTAAAAATGGGGAAGAAATAAAATAAGTGAGAAACTAATAACACAGATCAAAAGATAAGTAGATTTGCAACAAATAAAAAATAGAAAATGAAAAAAAAAAACTGCTTGACATTAAAAAGCTGAAAAAAAACTGAAAAAACGTATTTCATTTTTAATGTTTTTTTTTAAAATGCATTTTGCTAAAGTTTTAAATGGCTAGTTAATTTATCACGTTTTTTCATGTTTTTTTCGAAAAAACGTGTTTTCTGTGATTGTGACTACAAATAATCCCCAATCGGGCCTGCCTGCTGGGTTACCAGCCACCGATGCCATCTGATGGCTGCACCCTCTTATCACCGCTATCCCAACCCTTTGATCGGCTGAAACATTTTGACAATCGAAAAACTGTTCAGCCTTAAATACTGAACTCATCGGGTCTTCGTCAGAAAACTTTGGGAAGTCGACCTTCAGTGGTTTAGTAAAGTAATTTTCTTCCCCAGTTCGTCTCTAGTTTTCAGAAAGCATACTTATATGTCCTCTATCAAGTGTTGTGGTTGGGGTGCGGAAGTTCCAATCGTCTCTCACAAAGGCATCATGACTGCTGTGCGTATAATCTGGTCTGTTCCTTGCCGATGTCTGATGAATTAGTCTCTAAATAACTTTTTTACCGTTTGGTTCTCCGTCACCAACATCGGCATCCTCTGAGTGACATTGGACAACTGATTGCCCAATTCTCCCACGTTTTTCTCCATCGATTCCATCCGGCCAGACATTAACTTGCAATCATCCTCTACTTGCTTACGCATCTTCTAGAGCTGCCAGGGTCGCCGCCATAGGCTCTGATACCAGTTGATAGCCTCTATATACCAAAAGAATGAAAGCAAAGTTCAAGCACACTACTAATCCCTCAGAGACTTAGGGTTAGTCCTCAAACAACTTCATTAATCAATACGGTTTGGGTTCACCAGCCCTGCAGTACTTAAGGTGATCACAGGAACCGGGTCTGGTTAGTAAGCATCCAGGCCTACTCATTATTCTAGAAATACGATTTTTTAAATTTCCATGCACGAAAAAAAAAGCAAAAGAATGTCCTTTCACATTTTTTTGTTTTTTCGTGCATTTTTCACATTTTTTACATTTTTAGCTACTAGATTTTTGTTTTCACATTTTTTTTTTAGTTTTTAAACTTTTTTTTGAAACTTGCCAAAATTTTTCACGAGAAAAACAACTTTGCCATATTTGCTGAAGTAAAACCTCGTCGCTTAAAACCCAAAATGATATTTGTGACAATGGGACATAAATATTAGTGTTATTCTTCATTCTTAATGAAGATTTAATTTATTTTTTGTAGAGTTGTTAGATTTTTTTTCAGATTTACTGAACTGCTTATGTTTTATATGCATGTCAATTTGTCATATATTTATATGATGTTGAGAAAACGTGCTGGTGTGAGGTTTTCTATATTTTGGAACTTTATTGTTAGGTAGTTCTTTGATTTTTAATTATTTACTGGACTCTTTATGTAGGGGTTAGACATAACCCTAATTAGTTCTTTTAATCTAGTTGAGGATGTGTAGTCGAGAGCTATGACTTCCTTTTCTCTCTTTCTCTCCTCTCTAGTTTCTCTCGCTTATCTCCTGTCCCATCTTCATTCTTGCTTGTTTAATGTTAAGAACAACATGGTATCGGAGCAGACAGTCTTGGGACCCTATTGACACTGTTTTAAGTTGCTGAGCCTTCTTCATTCTCTTATCCTTCATCAATGGCGGGGTGCTGATGACATTTCTGTTGGCTGAAAAAGGTTCTTCTCAGCCTGTCGAGGGTTAGGGTACTGATCACAAATATGTCAACATGATCAGAAACCCTAACCCATGTTAACTAAGGTCGTTGGTGGAACTTCAAGCATATGTGGATAGTTGTTGATCGCTTGAAGATATGAATCTGAAGTAATCTCTGCCGGCAACTGCATACTTGTCATGGAGTTGCTGAAATAAGGAGCTGCAGTTTTGTTCACTGGGAGTATTGGTCAGAATATCTATTGTCTTTCATTCAAGGGTATTTCATAATTACATAAGAATTTGTTCATAGACTTCCAGTTTTTTCTTTCTTCGAGGTTTTATCATGGCTGCCAACAAAATTCTACATTAGCAAGAATTATTACAAATGTAACAAGGTGACATGGATATAATTGAATATTTTATGAAACTGAAGTTTGCTTATGAAAAGATGAATTCCTTAAAGCCTCCCTGCAAGCATTGTCTCAAGTCTCATATGGAGCAAATGATTTTTGATAAATTCCTAGCTGGATTGTCATCAAATTACTCTGCACCCAAGACTCAAATGCCTATAGGATCAAATTTTCCTGGTCCAGATGCGGCCTTCAACAGGCTAAATAGATTACCCTTCATCCATCTACAAGTGATTCTCAGCCACCTACACTTGCCTCATTTGGAGGAGGACGAAGTGCACAACACTCTTCCCATGGGAGAGGAAAAGGTCGTAGTCCAGGAGGACGCAGAAGACCCCAATGCACATATTGTGGTCGAACTTAGCCACTTGGAGGATAGGTGCTGGAACAAAGTGGTAAACCTAACACATCTATATCCTCGGTTGTGACATCCTTGTCTATTTCAGCTCCAAATACACAGTCTATTAGTATGTCTCCTAAGGTGAATCTCATTGCTGCTTTTGTGGATGCTACATCCCTCAATTTAAGTCTCTCTGAACTTGAATTAATTATGGAGCATCGATCAAATACTACACTTTCTACCTCATCGGCTTCCACTGCTATCACAAATTCAACATATTCTGCAGGTAGAATTCCCTACAATGGTTGTTGGATAATTAATTCTAAAGCATCTAAACACTTTTATGGAGATGCTAGTATTTCAAATTTGCAGAAATATAATCCCTCACGACATGTTTGATTGGCTGATGGAAGGCCATCTCCGGTAGGACATAGAGATGTTCATCTATCTCCATCTTTATATGTTCTTGAAGTGCTATATACTCCTGAATTCCCAAAGAATTTACTATCTGTAAGCAAATTAACTCACACATCTCAACAAAATGTTGTAGTTGAAAGAAAACACCGCCATTTGTTGGATGTAGCCTGTACTAGCATGTTTTATTTTCATTGGCCTTCCAAACTTTGGGGAGATGCAATCTTAACCGCATGTTACCTAATAAATAGAATGTCATCCTCTTCCATAGACAATAAGATACAAATTCAAATTCTTTACCCTAACAAGGCTTTGTTCTCTTTACCTCCACATGTATTTGGATGCACATGCTTAGTACATCGACTCGGATCTAATCGAGATAAACTAGTTGTGCAAACAACTAAATATGTATTTGTGGGATACTCTCGAAATAAGAAAGGGTGCTGATACTTAGATCCTATATCTAATGGAGAGTTTGTCAATGCCGATGTAACCTTTTATGAGTCTTTTCCATTCTTTCCTGCAAGCCCTTCATATCCACAGTCTGAGGTGCTCCCTTCTGTTCCACTTCCAATTCTACCTGTTCCACTTGAGTCATTTCATTTTATATCATCTCCCACTTGTCCCAATTCCTCCATTCTGCGGTTTAAAGACCCCTCTCTCATATATTCAAGAAGGAAACCGTCATCTAACGACCTGCACTATTTGCTCTCGAGAGGTACAAAGTTCTGAACTACATGACATGCCTGAGTGTTCCATTGATGCTTCTCATCTGATGAATTTTCTATTGCACTACGTAAAGGGACCAGACAATGCACAATTCATCCTCTTTCTATATATGTTAGTACATCTCTTTTGGGAGATCACATGTGCTGATTTATTGATGCCTTATCAGCTACCTCATTCCTTATTTCACATGAACAAGCTCCATTGGACTCTCAGAACTCCGACAGTATTGGTTTTCTGAAACTTTCTCTCTTGTCGCACATTTGAGAACTATACGGCTAATTATATCTGTTGCAGTTCATTATGAATGAAATATGTACCAATGAGATGTCAAAAATGTATTTGTGTATGGAGATTTATCTAAAGTAGTTTACATGCAGCAACTACTGGGCTTTGATAGACAGGAGGAGTGTACCAATGTATGTTTATTAAAGAAGGCTATATTTTGTTTGAAGCAGAGTCTCAGAGCATGGTTCAAAAGTTGTGTGAGGTTGTGTCCAAGTTCGGGTTTTACAGATCTCATTTAGATCATTCATTGCTAATAAAAAAGACCTCAAGAGGTATAGTTGTTATGGTGATATATCTGGATGCCATTATTTTAACTGGTGACAACAAGCAAGAAATACAACACACAAAGAGTATCTCCAATAACACTTTGTTACTAAAGATCTTGGCCCTCTGCATTACTTCTTGGGGATAGAAGTAGCAAAAAGTAAAGAAGGTTTAGTTCTTTCCCAAAGAAAATATGTTCTTGATTTCCTACAAGAAATAGGCATGGCTGGAACTAAACCGACATCTATTCCTATGAATTCTCGTAAATACGATGATAAATCTGAATCTGTTGATAGCAAATCATATTGGCCATTGGTTGGAAAGCTACTATATATAACCGTCACTTGACCAGATTTATCCTTTGCTATGGGAAAACTGAGCCAGTTTATGGACAAGTCCAGAAAAACCCATTAGGATGCAACTATGCTACTATTGAAGTTTCTAAACAGTTCCCCTGGATAGGGCATATTATTTAGAAGAAGTTCATCACTCCAGAAAAAGAGACTTATTTTGATGCAAATTATGCATGCTCTATTGATAATAGAAAGTCTACTACGGGGATTTGTTGGAGAGAACTTAGTCTCTTGGAGAAGTAAAAAGCAAGCTGATGTGGCTCAGTCTAGTGTGCAGTCAAAGTACTGAGCCATGACTCAAATTGCCACTGAGATCACCTGGGTGACGGCCATGCTAGAAGCCTTGGAGTTTAGATATAATTGCCTATAAAAATGGAATGTAATAAAATGGCCCCATATATAGCCAATGATCTGGTTTTCCACAAACAGACTAAGCATATCGAGGTGGATTGTCACACTCTATTAGGGACTTGATTCAATCAGAGATTATATGTGCTAAATATGTTGCTTTAGAAGATCAAGTTGCAGATATATTTACCAAAGCTCTCCTTATATCAGATTTCATGAAATGTTGTAGCAAGTTGAGCATGATAGACATCTAAGCTCTAGCTTAAGGGGGAGTGTTGAGAAAATCTGCGGGTGCGAGGTTTTCTGTATTTTGAAACTTTATTATTAGGTAGTTGCTTGAATTTTTAATTTTTTATTGGACTCTTATGTGAGGGGTTAGACATAACCCTAATTAGATCTTTCTATCTAGTTAAGGAGGTGTAGCCGAGAGCTATGACTTCCTTTTCTTTCTTTTTCTCTGCGCTAGCTTCTCTCTCTTATCTCCTATCTCATCTTCGTTTTTGCCCGTATAACGTTAAGAACAACATATGACATGTACATTATGTTTCTCGTGAAACATATATGTTAATGAATTTAATTTTTTTCATTGTAAATTTTTCTTTACTTTTGTTTTTTAGGACTGCCTGGTGCTGTCTATCCCCAATTATTCTCGACTGTTGCTTTTGACTGTATTAATCTATGAAACATGGTGGTAGGGTCTTGACTACCCCACATCAGATGGAATTAGGGGTGGGTATCGGGCCGGGCCGGCCCGGCCCGCTAAAACCCGGCCCGGATCGGCCCGTCGGGCCTGAAACCCGGCCCGGGCCCGGCCCGATAATGTTGCCGGGCCGGGTACCGGGCCGAGTCCACCAAAATCAGGCCCAGCCCGGCCCGTTTGGCAGGCCGGGTCGGGTCGGATCTTCTTGCGCTCCTCTGATCCAATCTGCACTCGATGTCCGCCCGTCACCGCTCGCCTACCGAGTGCCGAACGGCAGTTGATAGGGCGGTGGTCTTTCACCGGCAGGCGGCAGGCACCCAACTTCGTGGGTAGCCGCCGGCAGATGCCGCCAGGACGGCCGGCCGTCGCCCACCGCGATGGCCGGCCATCGCCCACCGAAAAACTGTTCAAGGGATCGAGAGAGGAAAAGGGAGAGGGGAGCAGAGAGGGAGAGGAGGAGAAGGGAGCGGGAGCAGAGACGGAGAGGAGGAGGAGGAGAAGGGAGCGGGAGCAGAGACGGAGAGGGAGGGTGGAGAGGGAGAAGAGGAGGAGAAGGGAGAGGGGAGCAGAGACGGAGAGGGAGGGTGGAGAGGGAGAAGAGGAGGAGAAGGGAGAGGGGAGCAGAGACGGAGANAGGGAGAGGGAGAGGAGGAGGAGGAGAAGGGAGCGGGAGCAAAGACGAGAGGGAGAAGAGGATGAGAAGGGAGAGGGGAGCAGAGAGGGAGCGGAGGAGGAGGAGAAAGGAGCGGGAGGAGAGGGAGACCAGAAGGGAGAGGGGGAGTGGAGAGGGAGAGGGATACGGGAAGGGAGAGGGGGAGTGCCCGAGTGGAGAGGGAGAGGGATGCGGGAAGGGAGAGGAGGGAGACGGGAAGGGAGGCAGCTGCTCTGAACATTGGTGGAAGCTCCAGCTGCTCCACCGTCCCACCGTCGGGCGAACGGGCGAACGAGAAGACGAGGGAGCCAGGGACGTGCTCCCGCGAGGAGAGAGAAGATCGAGCGAGAAATGAAAAAAAAATTAGGGTTTGATAACTTTTATATCAAATTTGAAAAATTTCAAGAATGGTCCACCATATTTGCGAATTTTTCAATGAAACGGTTATAACAAATTAATTTTCAAAAATTTAAGATGCAACCGGGCCGGCCGGGCCGCCGTCGGGCCAGCCTACCCGGCCCGGGCCCGGCCCGGGTCTGCTGCCGGGCCGGTCTACCGGGCCAGGCCCGGCCCGGGCCCGGCCTGGGTCTGCTGCCGGGCCGGTCTACCGGGCCCGGCCCGGGCCCGGCCCGGGTCTGCTGCCGGGCCGGTCTACCGGGCCCGGCCCGATGCCCAGCCTTAGATGGAATCAATGATATAATCTGATGTTGTGGTAAGATGTATAGTGAATCTTAGTTACACATTCAAAGAGTGACTTTTTTTTAGGGGACAAAAGAGGAGGAGGGCTTGAAACTAGAACCTATCTCTGTCTGACCATTAGGTGTGTCAAGTGAGGTATTCCTTCACATTCGTCAGGATGTTTTGTGCATCTCTTTTTGGTGTATAAAGCCTATTCAATCCACCAAGCGACTGTTGGGATATTGGAATAAAATTTATACATTCATTTCAAGATGGTTTATTTAGTTATTTATTTATTTATTTATCTGGAGTACATCTAGGTTGACAAATTTTTATGTGTGTCTTATTTTATGCTTGACTGATACAGTTTATAATAAGCATTTTACAATATCGTGCGCATGTCTGCATGTTCTTGCTCACACCATGTATGTGTCTGTGCACCTAATCATTTATGTAAATGCTTGTTTCCTCTGTTATTGACAAAGTTCCCACTGCATAGTTTGGTAAAGGTGTCTATTTTGCGGACCTGGTCAGTAAGAGTGCACAGTATTGTTACACTGATAAGAAGGACCCAGTGGGCTTGATGCTTCTCAGTGAAGTTTCTTTAGGGGAGATGTATGAGCTGAAGAAAGCAACAGTAAGTAACAATCTTGGATGTTGATCTCATGTTTTAATTGGAACTGATTAATGGTTGCCAATTTATTTCGCCAGTATATGGAAAGACCTCCTGAAGGCAAGCACTCAACCAAAGGGATAGGCAAAACCGTGCCTAAACTGTCGGACTATGAAAAATGGAAGGATGAAGTTGTCGTGCCATGCGGGAAGCCAGTTTCATCGGGTGTTAGGGCATCTGAACTCATGTACAATGAGTACATAGTTTACAATACATCACAGGTCAGTCTTTTTAGCTTTTCAGTTACCTTTTAAGAATAGCAGCTCTCTCTCTCTCTCTCTCTGTTGTTGCATACCACTGACGAGCAAAACTTCACTGATTTCAGCACCTTCTGAGTTATTCATGATCATTGTCATCATCATCTACTTGGTGGCATGTGTATCTATGTTTTACCTTTTCCTTTTCTTTTTGGATAGGTTAAAATGCAGTTTCTGCTCAAGGTAAGGTTTCATCACAAGAGGTAACAATGCAACTATTTGGATAACATCTGGGTGGACAAGACCATGGCACTGTGGCACTGCATTTTGAAGGGCGCGCTGAGATATGTATAGATTTTGGATTGCTAGTGCGATGCAGGTTTTGGGTGTGATAACCAAAGAGAGAGAGAATGAGGGAGAGAGGAATGGCTTCAGTTTGTCAGGTGGCAATCAGAGGGGGTTACTCCTGATTGGGTTTTTGTGCTTCGGTTTGCATCTGCATCTGGTGGGCAGGATGTATCTATTCCTTCTCATGCTGAAGCTTATTTGAGCTTCAACAGTTCCACGTTTCAGTGCTCACAGAGGCATTGGCGTAAACTCTGCTAGTTGTTCGTATGCGATCAATCTGTAGTCTCGGTATCAAACTTTAGGTTGCGACTCGCGTTGTCTGTTACTGGACGTTTACTTTGAATCACCGGTTTAACCTCTTCGAGAAAGGTGATTTATAGATCCTGGACGGGTCCACCAGCTTCTACCGTTGAGTTGATAGTTTCTTAGTTAACTAATTTTGACGACATTTGACGACGGAAAATGAAAAAAAGTTTTAGAACTTTATTGCCTTTTTATTCGCAGTGCCTGTTTGCAGTAAGCCGGATATGCTTCTGTGCTCGCACCGCAAACCTCGAGGCCGTAGACATATGAGCTGTGTGACTTCCAGGCACAAGGAAGTCAGTGAACCTTGGGTAGAACGTGTTGCAATTTGAGGAGTAACTTATAGGAATTCATTATTGAATTGACAATGAGATTTTTACCGGCTTGCTTGCCAGTCCAACCAAGTGAGGCTAATCCCTTTAGACGTATATCAAAGAATCTTGGCTTCTGCGAAATGGACACAATCTTTACTTTTGAAGGTCATCTTTTTGGAGTGGCTATGCGAAAAATTTGCAGTGTCTGTTGGGGTAACCCGTGATTCATAGAGGATCTCTCCTTCTCTCTCTTTCTCACACCCACACATACACGTATACGTTTAGGTATTGTACGCATGCCCATATAAATTATATGATTTTTTATTTGGTTGGAACTCAACCGGCTTATGGGTAGAGATAAGAATCTCTTGTTGTAGGGCTCTTGTTGTAGGGCTCAAATTATAGTTTCAAAATTCTAACTAAGGTTGAAATAAAAGTTTTCAAATGTTTTTAGATATGGTAAAATAAATTTTTAAAATTTACATATATATTTTTAATTTTTTTGAAATCTGGGTGGCGGCCCAGGCCCCTCCCAATCCCACTAGTTTAAGTTTAAGTTTGGGCATTTGGCTGGTCAGCCAAATTATATTTTTAATATAAAATAATATATATTAATTGTAATAAAATGTTATATATATATATATAAATTAAATAAAATTAAAATTAAAAGAATAATTATTGGACCCACCCTGTATCGGGTCTAATCGAGCCGGCTCAATAAATTATCGGGTCGGCCCGATGTTATTTTTTTAAAGGGCCCCGTATAGGGTACACACCGGCGGCCCGGCCCGGTGCCCAGCCCTACCCTGCTTTCACCCCTGACTGCCTCATGTGTGGATTCGTCCTACACACTTTTGCATAACTTCCCAAATGACTTTCGCTGCATAATTTCTCAACTGACTTTCGCTTCCAAACTAAGAAAATACCCTTTTGAGGTAGGATGACTTTCGCTTCCAAACTAAGAAAATACCCGTTAGAGGTAAGATGGAAAGAATGGGATGTGCGTGGAATGTGGATGATATATGTTCAACTCTGCTCCATTAGTACAAGCTTATTCATTAGTCTTTTCCATATAAATTTCTTTGACATATTTGTGTTTGGTTTGGCTCGTCATTAATTGGTTTTAGAAATAAAACTTTATCATCTTATTCTCCTCTATAATAAAGTTTCCTCATCATCTCCTGCCTGCAATAAATTTTCTTCAGGCAAAGGACATGGGATAAGATGATATTTGTCTTATAGGTGATGAATAACTAGAGTTATGAACTCAGATCGGGTCACCTGGTATTTCATACAACTTTCACTGGACGGCCAATGATTCCCCTAAGATTGTATACAAGGTCGAAGATGGGCCAACCTGATCTAGACTTGGATTTGTTTTACTTGACCAAAAAAATTTGTTGCTGCCGTAAGATATATGCATGTGGCAGGCCCTCACTTTTGATTACAAGGTGCAAAGAACTCCTCCCCTTGCTTCTTTTTTTTTTTTTTGTCTTTTGCTTCTTGGAAAATTTTATTTCTTTATTGGTTTTCTCTAACAGAAGAAAACAATCGAGTTTTCGGTCTCATTCATGGAACTCACAGTTTTTCATGAAGCTGCCCTCATTGGGCCAGGGGCATGAGACAATAACTATTTGTTCCTGTTATTAAATGGACCCTTGGAAACACCAGAACATTCTATTATAAAGCTTTTTATGGCATGTTCTTGAACTTGAAAACTTATCCTCCTTAAAATTGGTTTTGATCCTGGGAACTTGTTCAGATTAAAGTTCTCAAGTTTATAAAGTCACCACCGCTAATATTTAGAACATTAGTCCAAGGAAGAAATACGTAGTTGGCACACTTTAAACCAGTAAAGTATTCCTACTTAACTGGAATTGTTATACCAAAAAATGGGTGAAGCCATGATGTCAATGGTGGATCAGATCCAGATATCTAATTCAAATTAATTGGATTATGTGTAATCAGAGTCAAATCCTACTTTTGAGAACAGAGTTGGGATCTGGCTAGCATGAGATGGAACATCTATATGCTATTAGGCCAGTTTCTTATGAGATGGATCCCAGTCAGATTTTGGACTTGGAATTGGATTTAGTTATAAAACCTGCATTCAGATTGGAGTTTTGGTTAGTAGTCGGATATAGATATTTTTTTCTTCTACCAGATCTGACTAGATACGAAATCAGCTTGACAATTGATACATATGATCCCGTTTAAGTCCCAACATGCAAGGTCGTTACGCAAAAAAATTTTAAGCTTCACATAAACGGTAAGGAAGAGGGCGCACATGATTTGTCCAGGCAGCATTAAGGAAAACGAGATTACGTTTAAAATCATGCATGGTTAGAGTAATAGCGTCGCATATTGAGAGCAACAACCACCAAGATTAACTTTACTGATAGTTTTATATATATATATATATATATATATAAGACACACACACACACACACACACACTCTCTCTAATGCAAAATGTACCAAAAATGATCAAACTTCACATGGATGTAAGGAAGAACTCACACATGATTAGTCTAGGCATGGTTAGTGTAATAGCATCACAAATTGAGAGCAATGACTATCAATATTAACTTTAATAACTAGTTTAACAGATCTAATATATATGTTAGAGAGAGAGAGAGAGAGAGAGAGAGAGAGAGAGAGAGTACATCCAAGTTGAAGCTTGTTCATTCAACCTCAATCAAGTATCCGTACTGTCATTTGTTTTTTCTTTTGTTTTGAATTCTTCCTTGTACTTATATTGATGATCCCACTTAGTGGAATTGGGACTGGAGTACTTGCTCGGCATGATTTCTTGTTCTGACTCACATGGGCTCCAATTTTGCATTAATCTAGATCTTTAAAGTAAATTAGAAGAGCCACCAACTTTTGTCAGAAAATTATCTAAATAACACCCACTTACAATTTAAAATTTTCAAATTGAGGGCGTACTACTTGTCCTTTATCCTTCTTCTTTATTTGCTAAAACGATAATGATCGTTTGGTTTTATCTTTGACCAAGAGGCGAATGGACGACCAGAAAGACGGGAAAACGGTCAGTTAATTATAATAGTTGAAACTTTGGACTGCTTTTTGTCTAAGTACATGACAATTCAGGTCGGCTTAATTATATATGCTATTAATAATATTAGTATTTCTTCAATATATATATATATATATATATATATATATATATATTAAAGAAAGAGAACTGGTGTATCTCTCTCCCTCTCTCTCTCTCTCTCTTATATATATCCGGATTTGGCCGGAGAAATCTTCTGGCCTTGTGTGTTTAATCTTGTAATTGGATACAGATCAAGATGGCCGGAGGATTTCATTGTATACATCAGTTTTATATAGGCAGCGACCGTTAGTTTTTCATATTGGATTAAAAACAATTACATAAACGTGTTCCCTTTTAGGGCGTTACGTTCAGGTATACATTTCTCTTTAGATAAGCGTGGATTTCATAAAGATGGTTGTAGATTTATGAAGGCTAGGTCATATGAAAACACCTTCCACATGTTTAGATATGACAAAGAAAACTTGGAACTATGTTTGTGGTAGGGATATAAACTCCACCCACTCGAAACCATGCTCTAAAAAATTTAGGTGCATGCCTTTCGATGTGATCTTAGTCATATAAATTATTGAGAGCCATAATGATATGTCTTCCGAGATGGCCTACTGCATTTCTGCTTTTTATTGTTTTTAAGATCTCTCATGATTAATGAAGTTGTTGGCATTTTGGGAATCTTGGCTCGAAATTGACATGATAAGCAGACGCGGCCGGGCATGATTTTGTTGGTCTTCAGTCTTCACTGAGACATGTTGTGGTTGGCAGTGGAGTGAATCATATGGCTTGCTTTTTCATGAGAGAACTTGAACATATATGCCCGCTCATGGATTCAATACTTATCAATCCTTGGCAGTATTTGATGGAAGGTCAGTCTCAGTCTTGAAACCGATCATATGGCGGCTGACCAAGAGAGGAAGAAAGAAGAAAAACCTTTGTCCATATGAAAAAAGGATGCCATTGTAGTGAGCACATATTTTGAAATCCTTGAGCCTTCGCTATATATGTTTAGTCCTTTCAATAGGTTAGGTTAGATCTGCAGTGCGCAGTCCTTTTTTTATTTCTTTATTTATGGGCAGGCCTACCTAGCAGATGAAAATAACATTTTTACAATTTGAACCCCAATGACATGCTAGTGTTAATGAAAAAGACAAAGCCCCGCCTTAAGGTTGTGCTTCATTACCGTTGACCTGAGATCTGCAGTGATCCGCGGTTTTGAGGACCGATTTCCCTTCCCCTTTGTCCGTCGGACTTCAAATCCATGCTTTTATAACGTAGCATGGATTTTAGATCTACACGGGGGTTCAAAACTGAAATCTATAGCTTGTTAAAACTGCGGGTGGCTGATCTCGGATCCCATCGGACCGGAGATCCGTGGGAAAGAAAACATAACCTAAAAACTGCCTATTTAATTCATACTTTACATGAAGTACTTACTACCTACACATTTTGTGCGACATATCGCGTTAGCTCGTACACCACAAAGTAAAATATACTTAAGTAGAGCTTCCTTCTTTTTTTCCCCCTTTTGTTTTTCTTCAAAAGTTGAGCATGTTTTTTGAGAAACATTTGGGAACAATAATTCCCTATGTTCATGAGCCAGTTAGCATGAGCGTCCAAAACTCTGCCGAGTTAGAGCAAACGGCTAGGTGTACTGGACAAGCATATGTGGAGAGCGAGTTTCTTTCTTTAGCTTTCTTTTGGTTATAAGCAAAATTCTTTATATATCAATCTTAAGTTGCTTTCAATTTGTTGAAATTCTATGTAGCTGAAGGACACTAATTTCAAAGAGGTAAACGATTGAGGGGCAACAATATGGTGAGAGCTAACCGCTATCCAGATAATATGTCATCCCAAGGGGCTGTGTGGGCAATTGCCCACGCAAGGCCATAGACATGTAACATAAGACGCTTAATGGTCGTAAATAGTAAAAGGAAAAAAAAACAATCTAAAAAATATGACGGCTATACATTTTGCATGACAAATAAGACAAAACATATAATAATATTATAGACTTATAGTCATCTTTTTCTTATCTGTGATTGTATAAATGGCTTTCACTACAATATCCCATACTCCACTCGTCATGTGGATTATACATGCACCACGAAAATGCGGAACAACGAGCGAATGGTTTGGTTTCCAAAGGAGGGCATATCTGGATATCGCACTTTAATGTGGAGAGCGTTTGCTTGTGGCAAGGTGGCAAGCAGTTCCAAGCACAGTTGCAAATTGGCCAGGCTGATTCGCCCTAGTCAGCTTGGATCGCCTATAAAACTTCAGCCATAGGTTCGATTCAGCTGCAGTAAATATAAATTATAGTTATTTGAATACTCGATGACCCAGTCCCTTGTAATCTGCCGACTGAGTCATAGATTTGTCAACTATGGTTCTTAGTGTTTACAGAACGGAAAGAACACATGTAGTCTCTAGAGTGTCGTGTTTGTTTGAGGTGACATTTCATTTAAAAGCGCTCGGATGGTTCCTTTCTAGTGTGCAAGGGTACAGCGAAATGGTGCTTCATGGAATGTCAGGGTTACTGTAACACCCCATAAGTTTAGTCTCGTATCGAAGATTTTGAGGAATCTTCAAGGGTTTATAAAGGGGGTCATTGATGAGAAGATTGTCCTGGTTCTAGCCTTTTTAGGGTTGGAGCTGAAACTGCTAGGGGGCGGGTTGGGATCCGCCAGGCCAGGAGCCCGAGCTCGAGAGTGGGTCGGGTTGTTACAGTGGTATCAGAGCAGTTTCAACACTCGGACCTGAGGTCCCACACGCGCGGACGCGTGTGCCTTAAGGGAGGTGGATTGTAACACCCCATAAGTTTAGTCCCGTATCGAAGATTTTGAGGAATCTTCAAGGGTTTATAAAGGGGGTCATTGATGAGAAGATTGTCCTGGTTCCTAGCCTTTTTAGGGTTGGAGCCGAAACTGCTAGGGGGCAGGTTGGGATCCGCCAGGCCAGGGGCCCGAGCTCGAGAGTGGGTCGGGTTGTTACAGTTACTGCCGGTCTGCTCAACTGTAATGGATGCCAAGGGATCCTATTCGCATCCGACGTCTGACCAAACTACTTCAGAAGAAGTTAATACGGAAAAAAATAAACATTCAATTAAGAAATTGGAATTGGATTCATATTTAAGAAATGACATCAGGTTAGACTTAAATTCAGACTAAGTTTTAAATAAATATTCAATTGAATTCCAATCAGAATTCAGATTGAGTTTCAAATAAATATCCTATATCAATCTTTCATTTGCGTTTGGGGTAATGACGCAACTGAGGAGCGTCGATTGCTGGTTGAAATATCCTACGTCAAAATCCCATAATTTTGAACTTTGGTTCTTATCATGTCATGATGCGGTTTGCATTCAATGCATTTAAAAGTTGAATACAGATTAGGATTTGGAATCCGATGTGAATTTAAAAAGTCCGATTTAGATTAGAATCATATTATTAATTTGGAATTTGGATTTACATAATTAGGTATACATTTTTCCTTGTTTGTATTTGAATATGAACTCCTGAAGACTGGTATGTTTATATGTGTTCTTTTGCAGGAATACACCTGAAAATCGAAACCATATTCTTTTTTAATTGTCCTACAGCTGTTTCTTTTGGGAGATTTGTTTGACTTTGGTTTGGAATCAATAGGGTCCCTTGCCAAGATGTGTGCTCTGAGTTGGCTTGGTGGTATTGCAGAAGATTTTCTTGTAACGAATTCTGTGTGTATTAACATCTTTACTTTAATATTGTGATACGGCCTCTATAGTGCTTGGGTATAATCTGTTAAGAAGATTAAATGGAGCATTTGGCATATTGTGCGGAGTTGATTTTGAAGCAATCTTGGTCTAAAAATGTTGCTTGTGCAATATATTTTGGCTTTAAACCAATATTTTTCTGGATAAGTAAGCCCCAGGAAGGATGGGCGTTAGCAGCGGTTTCTAGATGGGTGAGAGGTGATAGAGAACGTGCTGGCCTTCTTTGGACTGCTGGTGTTATCAAAGACTGTATGTTTGTTAGGGAGATGAATGGGCAGGGAAGATCATGTATGAAAACTAAATTGATGCCTTCTCTACTGCGGAAGTTCCAATCAGAGCTAACAATGTTAACTGGAAATTGTGGTTGCAGGGATGGATTCAATCTTTGCGATTTTTGAATTCTGATGATTTTTTGTTTTGTTTCTTTGAGTCAATGTCTAGAAGTTTCTAATGAGTTATCGTATCGGGCTTCTGGCTTATTGAGCAGGAATAAGATGTTAATGGCCTGAGGGCTTTGTAGTTGGCCTTTTCTGTTCATTTTGAATTTCTGATACTCTTTTATCCATAGTGGAACAAACACAACTTAAACAGAGGGATGATTCCCCAGCCCGATTTTCATGGGAACATGAACCTGATTCAGATACGATAAAGGGTACATCTAATTCAAATGGAATCCATTGGCATCCCTACCCGCAGGCCTATGGTGAAAAAAAATGCTCCCTTAATATAAGAGGAATGACGTACACGCCTAATATGCCAAGAAATACACAATTAAAAGTGTTGACGTGAATTTATAGAGAAACCACATGAACTAAAATATTGCAAGAATTACTGATTGAAAAGTTAGGGACATGCCTTTTTTTGTAAGGTGAATGGTTAATTTTCCATATCACCCTAAAGAGAGACCGTAGCCCCTGGATAGGTCTGTACTAAGAGTAGAGAGAAGAGGAACAAAATGAATTAAGAGGAGATCATGCTCTAAGTTCCATAACCGTGGGGAGGGCGCCCTCCCTCACTTAGTTATGTGGTTATCAATTATCTATTGCTTATCACATTAAAAAAATATGATTTAAATTTAATCTTTCCCAAATATGAAACCAAAACACCTTGATAGTTCAGGAATGTTTTTTTATGTAGTACATAAACAAGTAGAGTGCATATAATATGTATAGCTGGTTAAAAGGTTAAAATATTACATCAAACCGATTCGGGTTCGACTTTGCATATTTATTTAATGTGATAAGCATTTATAATTGATGACCACATAAGTAAGTGACGTGGGAGGCATTTAATTAATCTACGGATTAATATAAGCTGTTGAAGGCATGCAGGAGAGAAGAGCCAATAATGCCGCCACCCGGTAGCAGGTGAGTTCCCCACTGGCACCTGTCGGTCAAAGCGTAACCGTATCACCATTTCCCAAGCACAGGCCATTCGGCGGACATGTTACCTTCTTTATTTTCCCCTTTAAAAGAAAATAAAATTTTACCCACCACACCCATCACCATGGTTCCGCAAAGGAAGAGGAAGAAACCACCTTAAACCCTCCGCAGATGATCAGGACGCGTTCACGTCTGCCCGCCCACACCTCCTTGTTCTTCTTCTTCCCTTTCTTCTTCTCGTTCACTTCCGCATTTAGACACGGACACAAGTTAGAAATGTCCCCTGAATTTCAGACACCATTAACCTTGTTGTCCCCTCCAACCCCTTTTTATTTATACACCAACTAGGGTCCCCTGCTTCCCCACTCAATCTTTCTTGTCTTCCAGTATTATCATCCCTTTCTGAAGAAGGAAAAGATCTCATTCCTGTATTCTTCTTTTTCTTGTTCTTCTCTCGTTCGCCGTTGTCCTGAACTTTGTTGGCGTCGTAGGGGCAGAGAGAATGGCTGGTGCAGGGTCGCCTTGTGGTGCCTGCAAGTTTCTCCGAAGAAAGTGCGTGGCGAACTGTATATTTGCACCGTACTTCTGTTCGGAGCAAGGGGCGGCCCGGTTCGCCGCCATCCATAAGATCTTCGGTGCAAGCAACGTGTCGAAGCTGCTGCTGCATGTGCCGGCGTCGGAGCGGAGCGAGGCGGTTGTCACCATCGCCTACGAGGCCGACGCGCGCATCAAGGACCCCATCTATGGCTGCGTCTCTCAAATCTTCGCACTGCAACAGCAGGTATATGATTTCTCGAGGCTATCCTTTGAAGTTCGTTTCAAATCATTTTTGATCCGCAGGTTGATATCCTCTTTAATTTTGGGATGCACTTGCAGGGAGAGCCTTATAGTGTGAGTATATATATATATATATATATATATATATATATATATATATATATATATATATATATATATATATATATATATATATATATATATATGCAAGTATATAAGGAACTTGTGTGATATTTGCGTAGATATTTGCATGTGCGTCATGTCCACGCTTTCACAGATTATATTCTTCTTAAGTAACTTGGGCAGTTCATAAATTTGGACTTGCAGTTTATATAATTATATACTTATATATCTCAAGAACAAAAGTTGAAGTATTTTTTTGAACAAGCAAAGCAATTACCTTGGAGAGCAGAGACTGCACATTGACCGTGTCCTGTTTTATTGCATATCTTGCTTAATTAGTTATTGGTTCTCCAAGTATCAGTTCCTTGCGCCAAGAGAAGCACACCTCACACCTCTTTAGTGGCATTGCAAATGATGGACGCTCACAAGTCAAAAATGACGTCTCTATTATGAGCAATCTCAATGCGGTGGAGATGCTTGTGATGATGATTTTTTATATTGTTTATTACTACATAAAGTGATGGGGAACAAGTCTTGGTGGTGGAAGAAGAAAACAATTGCCGTTTATGACTAATGAAATGACAATATATTCTAATGCTTGATGCTAGCTTAGGAAAAGCTTGGATGAAATTCGATATTTACCGAATGATCTCTAGCTTTACTACTTTTAATTAAACCAAGTTAGGCAAATTTAGAATTCCACTGTTTCTTGTTTATGTCGATAGCCCCTTTTGCAGTATAACTCTTAAACGGCAAAAAGGTTTGACACTAGAAACTGGGGAACTTTTGGTTTCTTAAATCACAAGATTGCAGAATCTTTGGGATTGCAGGATTAATATTCCCATGAATGAATGCCCATCTCAGCGCTCGACTCGAGCACTTTGACACTCTGGCCCAGTTCCAAGGTAAAATGCGTTAAGCATATAATTAGCAAGAGGGATCGGTACTCGAGCAGGGTACTAACTTGGTTCTTCCTCCTGCGTAAATGCAACGACCGACCACATAAGACATAATTTTTTGCTTGATTGACTGATGAAATAAGTCTAGTCTGAGTCTTCGTACTACTTGGTTAGTAGAAATGCCACTTTCTGTAATGAGATCGAGTTGAGAAATTTTTTTGTGCACAGGGTTGTGTACGTGGCCTGCTTGGAACTGTGAAGGTTGTTTATATGCATCATTTGGTGTACAAAAAATTGTGCTCTAGGTGGTATAATGACCAGACTACCCTGATCAGTTAAACGAAGAGCCTCCTTACAACGATAAAAAGCATGGCAAAAAAGTTACAATCCAAACAAACATTTCTTTTTGAAAGATTCCGAAATACCTCAGTTTCTTTCTTCTTTTTCTTTGGATGTGTGCGGTACTACTGTGTGGTGCATGCAATTCACTCTTTTCTTTAAATGGCAAAGATGTTTCATGACATAAGCTTAGAGCTAAGATCAAGTTCTCTACAGCCGCCTAATGCAGGCAACACTTGTCCAATTTTGAAGGAGGTTTGTTAGTTTGGTGAGACGAGAAAGGATGGAGGCTTTGGCTTTCTTGTTGGAGAATAGGATGAAATATTATTCATGGTTCTTAAAAAAAGTGAGCATAGAATATATATATATATATATATATATATATATTATATATATATATTATATATATATATATAGATATGTATAAAGTTAAATCTCCCTTCTTGTGAGGGGTGTGAATGGGTCTGGTATGGCATTAGGCATTCGTTTCTATTTGTTTGTTTACTTTTTAATTTAATTGGGGAAACCGAACTTCATTTATGCATTAGTCGATCTGAATTCGACCCACTTGCACCCTAAAACTTGGTGCAGTTTTCCCGCTAAAAATATTATAAAAAAGAAAAAATTAAGCAACCTGTGCTTTGAAGTCATCTCCACAAGTAACAATATCTCTGACAGCCTACAATTACTTTAAATTTAATTGTTAGGTAGCAACACTACAAGCACAAGTGATGCAAGCTAAGGCTCAGTTGGCTCACAACATGGGCGGCCTGCAGCTGCCGGCGGAAAACCAGTGGGCAAGGAGCGGCGGCGGCGGCGCTCACCCGCACCATCCACACGGCCAGTACACGACGGCCCAGCAGGGGACGCTGCAGCCGAGGGGAAGGTCCTGCAGGAAGCTGGATAATGAAACAGCCGCAGCTAATTATGTCCACCATGGACGTAGTTTCAACGATGAAGGTTCGTCTCCTCCCAGTGAGAGCTCCACCGATTGTGTCGACAACGAGGGCGAATCGTTCTTCCCGCATTCATCAGCTGCTCAAAACTGTAACATGAAATGGTTGCCCCATGATGAACTCGGGGAGCTGCAGGCTCTAGCATTGAGGATGATGGGCAACTGATTGATTAATGTTTGAAGCATGTACGTTACATATAATAACACCTAATTAAATAGCTTAACTACATGAGACTAATTAGTACTCCATGGGGCCATTGCAGTCAGGTGCACAGGGTTTTAATTTGCTTCAATATCAATGCCAGCGGTACCACTCCGAAACTAGCTAAAGGAGATGGTTATGTGTAGGGGGTGTATAGGTCTCACGTATCTTTTTAACTCATTCACATGAAATACGTGTCATACACATGGACTGTTGTACAATGTACATGCCAATGCATATAATCAGCTTCCCAGTAACTTAATTTTCATGGGTACTCGGTTTGAAAGATTATGATGTAGCCATTATTGCTGGTTTGTTTGCGTGTGAGAAATTAAGGTCATGGCTAGTTAGCTATCTTGTTGATCGTACTCATGATCATGACTTCGGTAGCTACAAGACGATGAGCGCTGATGACAAAATGGCTTCGTTTCGGGATGATGTTGTTGTTGAATTTTCCAGGTGGATCGACGTCCGACTTGGCTTCCGTTGCTTGGGGTCCGTATTCTGCTTATGGTTGCCCATGTCTAGTTGTTACATCGATATCTTCAAGCATGGCATGCGTGCACGCACGGAGGTACCACCGATCCGCTGTTCACATGGCGCCGTGCCACACAAACGCGCACGTATGCAGCCCTTCTATCTATGTGCATCTGCGCCTGCACACGTGCACAGACAACTAAAGCGCCAAATAATACTAATAAACAGTAACAGTTTTCCATCAAGTTTGTGCAAAATATTACCTTATTATAGGTTTTAGGTTTTGTTTATATATATATATATATATATATATATATTATATAAAAAAAATTGAATGGTGATTTTAGCTTTTTAAAGTCATCCAACCATTTAATTTGTATTATTGGGTTCAACATATCAGACAGTTAAGAGATAAATATAAAGACAACAAATGATGAATATTTTTTTCTTTTAACCATCCATTTACTTTAAATAAGTACTTTTGGTTAGATGGTTGAGTAACTTTAGATAATCAAAATGATTGTTTAGTCACTTGTATATAAAAAATTGGTAGGTACAAAACTCTTAAACTCTTATAAGGTACTTGACCATTAATTAATCATTGTTGCCATTGATTTTATAAGATGCATGTTTGAAACGAAAACAAAAAAGGAGATATGACATTATGGTCAGCTAGCATAGTGAACATTTTTTTTTCATTTTTTCTTTTTAACCATCAATCTGGTAAAGTGAAGTTTCATGATGTTTCCATTAAGAGTCTTGTACCTACTAATTTCTCATATAAACATGTGATGAAAAATATGTAGAACGAGGAATTCGAGAAAATGCATGTCATCAATCAAAGCTGGTTGTGTGCATCACTGTACACAAAACATTATGCACCATAGTACATAACGATTACAATACCTTTGGTAAGTAAAAATGGGACTCCTTCTATAAGGAAAAAAATAAGTAGTGAGAAAGGTAAAGTCCAAAAAGGATATTCTTTTGAAAAAAAAAACCCCACTCTCAAAAGTAAAAACTTTTGATCCGAAGCTAAAATCTCATCCATTCGACCTCGGGGGTATCCACTTTTTTCATTTTTTTATTCGATCCTAAATCTCAAAACCGTTCGATCTCGCGGGAGAGATTAGTAGATTACAGACCGAGAAAACGCTAGGGTCTATATATTTCCTCATGTCAGATAATTCTATGGATATATATACGCAGTGGGTAATTAAATATGAGAATTATGTGCAGTATTTACGAATCCTTCGCTAAACTTGATCGATGGTTTATACAATACGATGTGTAGAAAATACTTTTCCAAAACCAAATCAATAGATGCCATTTACTCATGTTTTGAAAAATTCAAGCTATTAAGCAAATTGATTACACAGCTCATAATTGATATGCATAGCTATCTCTTATAGAATACGTATTTTGAAAATTATATATAAATTATCCCATTTTCCTGTGTTGTTTAATTTTAGAGCGTTTACATGTTGGAATTTAGCAAAGTTTTCATGCGCGCATATGCATGCCGGCCTATATGGCTGTTTATCTTGTAGCCCGGTGAAACTTCATGCACATCCACTGTACATGTATATAATTCTACAGACTTAGCAACGTCCGATTGGATATATGCACGTGGATATGTGATTCCTGTTTGAACCCCATACAACTCAGAATCGATTATGGATCACTGACTGTGGAACAAATTAATTAACTTGGCCATAACAAAATAGAAAATTATCTAAAACATGCTAATAAGAAATCAAAAATTACAAAAAACGTGCCACTTATTCAAGAGTTTATAAAGCCACCGCAACACATTTCAATACTTTAGGAACGAGATTCAGATTATTGATTAGGAACGAGAGACTTCCCTACATTATATAGGAAAAGATTGATAAATATTTGTGAATTAAAAAACAAAAAAAAATACAGAATTTGGGTGAGCAAAAACTGCTTGGAGAAAGGCTGAAGCCCTCCTTCTCCCATCCACTTTAGACTCCAGGGTTGTTTTAGGATCTGAATGAACCCATAGTACACCCGTCAACTAAAGTATCACACTACCACTATTTGCAGTCGAGAGATGTAGCACACATAAAAATTTAAAGTATCGCATCACTATTTGCAATCGAGAGAAGTAACACACATAAGAATTGAGCTGAGCTTTCACTGGCTACCAACCC
This sequence comes from Nymphaea thermarum, assembly GCA_011799765.1. Taxonomy (NCBI): domain Eukaryota; kingdom Viridiplantae; phylum Streptophyta; class Magnoliopsida; order Nymphaeales; family Nymphaeaceae; genus Nymphaea; species Nymphaea thermarum. The sequence goes on from JAANDH010000762.1 coordinate 45,256, forward strand.
AACTAGCTATACTGCACTCTCAAGGATCTATGATAAGACATCTTTTTCATTTTTCTTTTTCCATACATGGGATGGGGGGCATTTTATTTTTCTTTTTCCATACATGGGATGGGGGGCATTTTATTTCATTTAGGCCTTTCTTTTTCATTTTTCTTTTTCCATACATGGGGGGCATTTTATTTCATTTAGGCCTTTTTATTAGATAGAAGCCTTCCCTTTCCCATTGTCCCACGGTTTAGGGGTCCATAAAAGGACTTATTTTTCATCTTTCTTTTTCCTATAAGGGGGAACATTTACTTTTTATTTAAGCCTTTTTATCAGGTTGAAGCCTGCCCATCCGCTTGCGCCCATGGTTTATAGGTCCATAAGAAGACTTCTTTGTTTTATCTTTCCTTTCCCTTACTTGCAGAGCCATTTTTTTCATTTAGGACCTTGTACTCCCCCCCCTAACTTGCAGGGCCATTTTTTTACATTTAGGCCTTGTTTTAATCCGAACCCTTGTTTTTAACCTCTGCCCCCACGGTTTAGAGGTCATTTTCCCTTGCATTCGGGATTTTTTTGCCCCTGTACAAGGCTGAAGTGGGCATAGTGCATATCAACTAGTGTGATATTCTCACTCTTATTGACACGTAGACGTAGCATCCATGAGCATCCAACTGATGGGGCTTTGTAATGAGCTTGGTCAGGGTTTTAGTCTTTTCAGGCACCTAACATCTTATTAACGTTATCTAGGTTCCATAGTTTAACCTTTCTGTTCTCAGTTATAAATTTGTTTCTAACGGGACATTTGATATTCTCTTGGTCAGGTCTTTGCACAAAAGTACATTCTTTGGGGCAGCGTAGATTGTAATGATAGAAACTTCCATAAGAATTATACTATTGAGCAAACGGCGGAAATAAAGGCAAAAAGTTAGGTACACCTACTTTACAAAGTCATGCAAGGGCCCAAGGAACTAAGCAAAAACTTGGCCATTCCCGCTCGCCTTTGCAGTTTTTTTAACACTGAAATTTTTAATTTTTAAATCGACCGTTCTCTTGTGCAAAGTCTTTCCCACCTCTTAAACTTGTAAGAAAACTTATAAAGAAGTCCGCAAAGGCCAAGACTGGCAGGCAAGGCGCATTACATATTGATGCAATGGTGAGTTGCTTTTGTCTGCCATTAAATGAATTAAGAAATTGGGTTCCAGTTAATCATTGGCTGGCCATCCAGTGATTAGGAAAGTGTTCGCTTAAGAAATTTGACGATGCAGTTTAAAAGGAATTTATTAGTGCAACTGTTGGAAGATTTCTTGGTGGCATGCTGATATGATATGGTCCACATGTTGTGCCTTTTCCTAGGTTCATGGTCTTTTTTTTTTTTTTTTAATTTTACTTCAGATTTTATATTGGCAATACCACTCCATTTAATATGGGTAATAATCAAATTAAGGATAAAACAAATGCCTAATTGTTAATTAGGTGCGTCTCTCTCTCTCTCTCTCTCTCTCTCTCTCTCTCTCTCTATCTCGTTCTCCAAAAGTGTAACTTTTGAGTAAGACAGATGAACTCCTTGATTATGATATATAATGTTGGGGGAAAGTTCTTGAACCAAATAATTGAACGGCGATGAATAGTGATATCAACGTCATTCCCTAACGACGCATATTTTGGAGACATATGAGGCTGATTGAAGTTTTAATTTGTTTGTTATTTCAATTTATTAGTTTTAAATCAATTAATATGCTTTAACTTGTCTCTAAATTTATAAAATTGAGAAAACAAAAGTAACCCAAAATGATATGCAATGATATTTTTGGACCAATATTATCTGGTGGACAGTTATATAATTTTCAAAATCTTTACCAGGGTCAAATTGAAAATATTTTGCAAAGTTTAATAGAAAAATTTTGTTTTTTCAACAACTTGAAGCAATATTGTTTTTCACGACATTTGTGAGATACGCAAATATAAACAGCTGGGATGAACAGCTAGTGTGTAACGACGAAGTGATCTGCCACTTTGGATCAAGTGCGTTAGACATGTTTTCCAAATGAGACCCCGACAAAGTGGGACACACCAAAACATGTCTATGGTGTTCTCTTAATTAAGGGGCGTTTGATAATAGGAACACTATGTGTTTCATGAATCTGTCCTACAGTGGACATGAATATGCCCGAATCATTGGGACAAATTTATGAAAAATGAACAAATTAACATACACTCCATAAAGGGTTGTTAAGTTGCTATTTATTGTTTCATGAATGTGTCTCAAAAATTGTTATAAATGCATGAAATGATGTCATATAATGCTTCATCAATATTCCAATTTCTAGAAAAGTAACAACATGTTATTGTCACCAATTAACACCCATTAAGGGGCCATTTGGCAACTAAAACACCATTTGAGTGTCTCATAAATATGCCCCAAATGATGTTTAATGCATAATTAAAGTCTTTATCCTTGTTGGAGAAAGTTATTTAAAGGTGTTTTTTTACTGGAGAAATTATCACTATTGTAAACTCACACATTAATCACTGATTTTTTTCCTTCTTTCTTATGAGATTCGTTCAGTTTTTCCACCTCGTATCCTCACAGAAATATTTGATTTTCTTTATTTGTTTAAAATTTCCTTTTTTTTTTATTTCCTTAAATGAACCCAGCAAGTATGGAGAGGAGGGCAAGTTCCCTCTTCAACGAAAGAAAAATGTTAGATTCATGGATAATCTACCAAATTAACTAGATGAAACTGTGAAAGTCAGATGGTGACACTCTTCCAAATCTTTGCCAATATACATACATACAATATATATATATATATATATATATATATATATATATATATATATATATATATATATATATATATATATAATGTAGAGGATCCTTGGATTTAAATCTTGTTTGTAGCGGGCAGTATTCTTAATCACACCTGCCCCATGCATCGGGCAGTGATGATTAGATGGAAGGCCAGAGGACTTGAATATATATATATATATATATATAGAACAAGAGAGATAGAGATAGAGAGAGAGAGAGAGAGAGAAGCAAAATCAATCTTAGAAAGCTTTGGCTTAGAAATGGGGATCTTGACAGTGCGGAGACATGGGAAACAAGAGCACATGACAACAAAACCATATTAAAGTACTATTGCCCATCGGCAAACTAATTCCCATGCATAATATTAGATTTGTGCCCATAGTAGATGCGAGGTATACAATCACATTAAAAGTCCATTATAATGTAGAGAACTCAAATAGAAAGTTAAGACTTAGTAGCAAGGCGAAGTGGATTCGTTTGGCACTTATGCTCACTTGGTAACTGACTATGGACTTCCAGTGGAGCAATATCCAATTCATCTATTTAATTAATGCAGGAACATTCAATTGAATGACACAGTCTAGTGGTATCTCACGACCAATATTGCCAATTTGTTGGTCGTTTTGAAGAAAAGTAGATTGATGATTTTGCGGAGTGTTGAGAAACACTTCTTTACTAGATAGTTAAGAAAGGCAACTTTTGCTTAGCTGAAGGCATGGGCAAATCAACACTATGGCCAAAAAATCACCTTATGCAATAACTATGAAAGGTATTCCTTTTCACATTTTCCAGCATCTCGCCATTTAACGGCCGCATCCCTTTTTGGCAATTGACGACAAAAATTAATAGAAAGGAGAAGAAGTAATGCACATCAACTTCATATGGTTCAGTTCATTTGAACTTTTACATACAATAAGCCTTAATAGAATAGACAGAGTATGAGAGAGTGAAGGGGAGAGAGAGCCAAAATTAACGTGGTTCTAACAATAAGTCCTATGCCCACAAAGTTCAATTTACAGGAGATATATTTGTGCTTTTATATATTTTGGTTTTCAAAATAACTATTGACACGGACCACTGCTGTAGCATTAATTGTCTTTGGTAACCAATGGCTTGTTAACATCCTCCTCAAGTTCATTGAGTCTACTGTGGTGAACTTGATCAAATTCAACCTTTGGAGAATTACAAAACCTACTATAGTGCCTAAGGTGATGAGTTCATGTGAGCAAATAATCTGTACCTAGTTGCAAAACCTACTATAGGTATGTAACATGCTCAAATGGAATCATCACACAAAATTTCAGCTTTTATGTTCTATTAAGTCCCATTAATATTGCATGTTTTTTTAGTTCATGAACCGTAATTGGCTTAGTCAATGAATCAACCAACATTGCACTAGTGTAAATATAATTTAAGAACAATTATCCTTTCTAAACAATATCTGACAGACAGTTGCATTTGGTATCAATGTGTTTAATTATACCATGAAAACTTAAATTCTTCATATAAGCAATTGTTGCTTGATCGTCACAATAGACAGTTGCGTGGACATTTGCTTTCAAGACAATCCCAAAATGCTTAAAGAATCTCCTCAACCAGAGACCTTCTTGCACCGCTATAGACCTAGTTACAAATTCTCCTTCTATGGTTGACAAGGCTACATATGTTTGTTTCTTATTATACCAAGATATTATACCATGGTTAAGCAAAAATACATACTGTAATGTGGATTTTTGTTCATCAGGGTTTCCTTTCCAATCTGCATTGTATATCCTTCTATACCCAAATCATCAACATGATAGCATAGAATAAAAATTTTTTGTGCCTTTCAAGTATCCCATGATTCTATTAACAACTTTCTAATGTATGACATATGTCTGGCCATGTGCACATAGTTGGGTGCATTAAATTGCCAACCGCATTGGAATGTAATACTTTGAACATTTGGTTTTTCTTATCTAATGTTTATGGACACATTTTATTGATAGACATTCACCTTTTTTTCATTAAAGTACCAGTTAGTTTGCAGTTTTGCATATTAAATCTCTTTAAGACCTTTATACAATTCTTATGAAAGAGCAAAAAGTCTTTTTGAGCGACCTCTTTTAATTTCGATGCCAAATGCTGCTTTTAGCCGTGTCATTTTTCTCAAAATGAATGGGCAACTAGTCCTTGAATGATTTCAGTAGTTCCATGTCATTACTATCATCAACGTATAATGAGAGAATCACAAACTTTTCTTTTTCTCATTTCATATAAACACAAAGATTTTAATCAATCATATCAAAACCATTCAAAAGGATGATATCATGAATTTTCAAATACCATTGCTTGGATGATTGTTTAATCCCATAAATGGATCATTCATGCTTGCAAACTTTGGTTCATAGCCTTTGGTAACATACCCTTTGGATTGTTTCATGTAAATTTTTTCATCCAATTCTTCATTAAGGAATGTTGTATTCACATTCATCTAATGTAATTCCAAATTCATATACAAGACAATAGATAATATGAGGTCAACAAAAGTCAACTTGACTACTGAAAAAAAAAAAGATTCATCATAGTTTACACTCTCTTTTTGTGTGTATCATTTTGCAACTAGGAGGACTTTGAATCTTTCTAGAAACCTATAAGCATTTTTTTTAATATTCAAAACCCACTTGTTCCTAGTAGCTGTTCTTCCCGAAGAAAGATCAATAAGTTCCCAGACTCTATTGGTGCTCATTGATTTTATATATTCTTCCATTGCACTCTTCCAATTTTCTTTCTTTTGGGGTTATAGAGAGTTTCTTGCTCAAAATTTTAAAATGTCAACGTTTTCTGGAGCTATCATCATAGCTTCTCCTTCTATGCCAAATCTGCATCGTGGAATTCTCTTTCTTGTACTTTGATGAAACACTAGGACTGTACTGCCATCTTGTTTTATACGAGGTTCACTCTCACTATCCACGAGTGATTGACACTTTTCATGTTGTGTCATAGTTTTTTGAACAGGATTGTCTAATTCAAACAAATGAATATCTCTATTTATATCACCCTTTTTTAGGAAATTTATTCTCCAAAATGTAGCATCTGAAGAATCTATTTCACTAATACTCTCATCACTATTTTCTCTTAGGAATACATATCCCGTGGAGTGCTCACATTATCTAATAAAAATACATTGTTTTCCTTTGAGACCCAACTTTTCATGTAGATAAGAAGGGTCATGAACATACGTCACTGGCCTTAGGGTCTTAAGTGGCTAAGGTCAGGTCGTCTAGTTGTTTATAGTTCATAACAAGTTGATGAAATATATTTATTAGGGACATGGTTTAGGCCACGTATTGCAGTTAATAAACAACTCCTCATAAGGAGATAGGGAATTTGGTTTGCGTCATCATAAATCTGACAATTTTTATTAAGGTTCTATTTCTCTTTACTGTAACCATATTTTGTTGTGGAGTACAAGGAGTAGTCAATTGTTTATCTATTCCTTTCCTAGACACAGTTCATTGAATTGTTTTGACAAATATTTTCTACATCAGTCAGTTTTAAGAGCTTTAATTCTATGACCAAGTTGGACATCTAAAGGAATTTAGTGCTTGGGAGATAAGACATACATATTCACACCAAGAGTAGTCATAACTAAATGTAATAAAATATGATGCATCATGTCTACTAGCTGCACTTCTAGGATTACATATATGTATATGAATTTATTGCAATGGAGTATTTCTAATTTGCCTTACCAAATAGTTTTCCTATTGATTTTCCTACCAAGCAATAATTTCCGACAAACATATCAAATTTCATGAGCGACCCCAATAATTCCTCACATGTGAGTTTGTCTATCATATTTTGTCCAATATGCCCTAGGCTCGTATGCCAACTTTACTCGTCCACATTTATATGCATATTAAGAAATTTACCATTCACATAGCATGAATTAAAACACACATCTAACACAAAGAAATTATTTGGTAGAATACCAAAACAAATTACAAAGTTTTTGGATAGTATCACAATAGAATTATCTTAAAAAGTAAGTCTATAACCAAATTTAATGAAACTGAAACTGAAACTGAAACAAAGTTCCATTGAATATCAAGAACATGTAACACATCGTGTAACAAAAGACTTTGTCCATTATATAGATATAGATTGACAGATACCTATACCACATTCCTTCGCCCAGCTGTTGTTCTCTAGAACAACTATCTTCTTTTAGTTGAGATTTTTTGATATTCGATCGTATATCATGTGGTCTGTTGTTACCGAGTCTACAATCCATAAAGGATGAGATTCAATAGTCAGAGCACAACTAGAAATAAAAGAATAAGTGGACTGGGTCATTGAGATGCAACTCTTTTGTGGTTCACACACCTTCTTAGGTTCACTACATTCTTTTGTTAAGTGACCAAGTTGAAAAGCTAAAACATTTTATTTTGCTTTTGTCCTTTTTCCTATCGTGCTTTTCGCGGCGTCTCAGTTTTCCTTCCAACTTCTTCTTACCTTCTGCTTTATGACAATTTCCCCTAAAGGACCAAACCCTCTCTTCTGCTTGCGACTAAGAACATTCTTGGAATTCTCGACTATGTAGGTCTGAGTGCTGGACTTAGTAGCATCAAGGCATTCATATTCTAGCTCCAGGTGACAAGCAATATCATCAAAGGTGTTTGTACTCTCATTATGATTCAGATTAATTTTGATGTGTTCCTAGTTGTTTAGTAGTAACTTTCATTGCCTTAACTTATTGTACATATGTGACAACATGCCAAACAAAATTGAACTCTCTAATCATGTTGACAATTTCTTTGAGATCTGAGGTTTTTAAGTTTAATGACTAGAGTACCTCCAAACTTATCTTTGAGAGCTATCCACATATGATGGGCAGTCTTATAATGTTCATATTGACCCATTATGTCATATTGCATTGAGCATAGCATTATGACACAAACAACAATGTTCATGTGCTTCTACACATTATGAGTTTCTATGTCTCTATGTGATTGCTTAGTGTTTCCCTCAGGTCTAGTCATAGCACGGTTCAAGGCATAAATGGCTTTAGCCTCCTCTAAAGCAAACTGGATCTTATGATGCCAAATGTCATAATGATCACAATTCTATTTTTCAATGCAGGCAATGTCTAGTATGGTTTTACTTGGTGTAGCCTTCTCCCATAATAGAAAGGATCAATGGTCTTAATGTGTTGTTCAAGCATGTTCACAATTGCATAACATATATATGTTCAGTCGTGGTCATATGACTAGAAACATGATTTATTTATAGGTTATAGAATCAAAATGTCACCATGTTTGAAATCATCTCTTACTAATCTAATGATCTAAACCATGTAACTAATTAGTAAAAGAGCCAAAAACTTAATTGTATCTCACTTATGATGCCATCCATATTACATTAAGATTAAAAGAAGCATAACATGCATGGATAATCATGATAACAAAAAAGAAACTGAATAAATGTCACACATCCCATACATGTTATTACCATCAAGTCCTAAAACAAGATATTGACAAAAACAAAATCAAAATCAAAATCAAAATCAAATCAAACTTAGACATATGAGTAGCCCACTAGCCCATCACAATTATATCCAGGCCATGATCGTATAACTCTGTGCATATATGGGCAGTTTCAATAAAATTTTCTGTAATCAAATACTCTCTTGAATGCTAGAATTTCTTACAATTATTGCTTATGTTGCATCAAACTATGCCTCCATACCATTCCTTGAAGCCAATTGTTGCATTTTTCATTCCAAAGAACAAAATAGTCCATATAATCATCTTGAAATCGAGTTTGCCAAAGCGCTTTCTTTTATCTGGCGCTCAACATTGTATTCAATGTCGATCAACACCCTGTGGAGAATACTATCTTTTTCATGCTTGAATAAATAATTTGCTCTGAACTGAGCCCGATCATATAGAGGATAACTCAAGATGGAAATTCCTACCTACTTTGAAGTTAAAAAAAAAAAAGATCCTAATTTTCACCTTTATGCGGTCAATTTATCATCCATGATCCCTAGAAGATCACACCTAGAATGTGGAACACACTTTTTATAGTATAGAAATTCATCAAGCATTGCTCTAAGGGGGATCTATCATCTTATGCAATGGACTCACTGATGTTGTCTATTGATTGCAATGATGCAAGTGGGCTGGAGATCTCGTTACCTTCATACGATCATTCTGTATTGCATGACATGGTGACTAACATATACATGCCATAAAAAAATATAGACATGATTGCTGCTTTCATATTATGTCATTATATGCATATGCATGCCCTTTTTTTAATTAAAAAATTAGTAATTGGATAGTGTCAAGTAAAATATTTAATATAATATTTAATATTGAACACCTAATTTAGACAAATACACAGTATTAAGATATAAGTAAAAAAAAGATCCAATATGTTCATGTTAATAAGATATAAGTAAAACAAGTATTAATACAAATACATGTTAATGGTCCCCGTTTTGAGGTCTTGCAATTGGGGTTTCAGTTACATGTTCCTCAATCTAGAGTGAGCTGCATATGAATCCTTAAGATATTTGTCCACTTCAACCAACAATTTAAATCCTACAATTTAGGCTCTAATGTTTTCTAAGAGAGTATTAAATCCAGCTTAGTAATAGCAATTCTTGACGGAACCACCGTAGGTAATCTTGGTTCATGGTTTAGTCTGAGGATCAACTTTATATGGCACAAGCTTGGTGCCATCAATGAAATCCACGAGAACATATGATACAAATGTGTGAGTAAACTGAGACTCCCATAGCAGACAATTTTCAAGAACTGTTGCAAGTAATTGTTTGGAAATTGCGTTAAAGTTGCCGGACAGCCCAAGCTAGAATTTTTCTTGCTTGGAGGTACAAAATCTTTACGGGGTTACATGATGAGGCTATTGTCCCGAGCCTATTTTGCAAAAGATTCCTGAAAGTTCAGGAAGGTCCTGAGCCGATATTGTAAAAGACGCGTGAAAGTTCACCACTAGAGTTTTAATACCATAACAGAATAGAGAGAAGCATGGGAGAGTAATGGAAAGAGAGAGAGCCAAAGTTAACATGGCATGTTTCTTAATTTGTTTTCTATTTTTCACAATTCAATTTACGTGACTTTATATTGGTGATCTATTTTTTGTTTTCGAAAGAACCTTTGAGACCAGATTTTCTTGCACTTTCAATGTCTTCCTGTTTCCTTGATTTAGGTATATGTTGAGATTGCTCGCCATTCTCCTTAGCACTATTTTCTTCAAGTTATTTGTTCTTTCCTGAGCTGACAAGTTGAATGTTGAGCTGGAGCTGATCATTTTTGCTGCATTGTCTTCGATAACTGATGGCTTGTTAATAGAACTCTTTCTCAGCTAAACTGCTTCTAAACAAAAGAGTAGTTTTTTTCCCAACAATTTGCATGATTTTGTTTATCTTCTTTTCCTTTATTATTGTGTCATTTTTCTTTTCTTTTTTTCATATTTTTTCTTTATCCTTTTGGTAAGTTTCCTTTTAAACAAGAAGTTCTCCTTCATTTGTGGAGGTCTTGCCTTCTTGATGGACGATGATTCTTCATGTGATCAATTGGCTTCACAACGCCTTGCATTCTTGGTGTTCCAATCGTTTCAACATTCGAATGAGTTTTGCTTTTTCTGATAGATTCATGTTGACCTATTCGGTCAAAAGTTATTCTAATCGCCTCAAAATTTTCAAGTCCTTTTTCAAATATTTTATAGAAAAATTTACAATAATTTTTAAAAATTTCAGGCATTAAGTGCTTCAATTTCCCTTAATTTTGATCAACTTCTCCCTCGATTTGATTTTTGACTCTATTTGGGATTCACTTAGATCTAATTTCGGACTTTAGATCCAAGTCCAATGCCAATCTAGGCTTATTTCATAAGTCAGGTCCAAATCAAAATCTACATCCAGTCCAAAACCATGCTTTAGATCCAAAATTCAGCCCCAGATCCGGATCTAGATCCAAATTCAAGTCTAGATCCAAACATATTCATAGATCCAGATCTTAATCCAAATTCTATCTCTAAATCCAAAATAAGTCCCAAATCTGGATCTAAAACCAAATTCTAGATCCAAAATAAATCCATAGATACATATCTAAATCCAAAATTGAACACTAGATCCAAAACTAAGCCCAATATTTTGATCTCAATCCAAATCCCTGCTTCAGAAAAAAAAAACCAGAACTTACTTGCAGAACTGTGCTTAGAACTAAATATGGGTCCAAATTCAAGCTCGAGATCGAAAATGGAACCATAGATTCATACCCGGCTCCAAATCCAGAGTTTTGCTTTACATTCAAAATCATACCATGCCCACAAATCTGAGCCAAATAGACTCAAAATCGAGATTCAGATCCAAAACAGAAAAATGATCCAAATTAGATACAAAAACAAAAAACTGCATCCAGCACCAAATTCCAGATTCAAATGCCCAAAAAATCGGGCCCAAGAATTAATTTCCAACATCAAATTCGATACGGGAGCCCGAGACACGCATAAGTCTTCCCTCGCTTTTCGACTCAATTTGGCTTTATAAAACTCAAAATTGGATCTAAATGTATATCTTGAGCCTAAACATAAACTGATTCTGAGATCCGAGCCCTTGAATTCAAACCCTTCCCCGTTGAAGAAAATTCGATTCGGACCCAAAACGAATCCAAAATCATTACAAAGAGGAGCCAAATTCGTTTTTGAGAGAGACTATTTTGTCCTTGAATAAAATTATGAAATTTAAAATTTTTTAAAATATGTTTTAGGCTGAGACCCTTGTGGGACCCACTCGAGGGTGGCAAGGGCAAAAATGACCCTCCAATGATAGAATGTGCTCGGAGCTGTAACAGGTGGCACGCTGCGGCTGTGCTGCACAGTGCGCTCCCCAATCCCGGCCACATGCACCCATGCTGCTGCATCTAGCATGGACCTGCGAACCCGGCATGCCTCAATTTGGGCAAAAACCAGCCCCAAATTTGGTTGGGGGTCTGCTTTAGCGCTGCCAATATCTTTCAAGGGGTTTTGATAGGTTCAATGGCCAATTTCTTTGAGTCAAAATCTGAAAAAAATAAAAAATAAAAAATAAAAAATTCACGATAAAATCATAGAAAATAAAAATTCAAAAATTATTATTGATAAATACCCTTGGATTTTTATCCTCTAGTATTTGCTAACTCTTAGAGAACCCCTTGAACTCACGAAATAGAATTCTTGAAACTTCTTAGCCTCTCTCTTCCCTCTACTCTCTACTCAGGGGTGGAGCTTAAGGAGGTGCTTGAGCCTTGGTCCCATCTCAAATATTTTAGAAAATTTTACTTGTCCTATACAAAAATTTTGATAATTGATATTTCAGCCCATGTCAAAATTTATAAACTTTAATTTAACCCCTCTTATGAAAATTTTTTAACTTCACCCCTGACTCTACTCTATCTCATCATCAAGTCTTCATCCAGTCTTGGAGTTCTTATCCTTCTTCAACTTTGATCATCAAGGAGCACAAAGGGGAGCACGTGGTAGACCCTTGGAGAATTTTTCTCAACTCATCGGGGTTCTCATTTGGAGGGCTTAAATGCACGTTTTGCAGATATCTCAATGAATTATATGGTGTGCATGTATAGATGGCAGATTTTTCGATTTGTAGATGAATGAATGGTGAGGCGGAAAGCTTGGGAATGAGAATTCCTTTAATTTTTATTGATTTTTGCCTTTGAGTCTTGTCCAACTAAGGGAAAATAATTCGAATGTGTGTATGTTGATACACATCATGTCATCTCTATGATTAGTTTTAACATTTTAACTACTTTCTAATTATCAACCTGTTGATAAACCACCTACTGATCTTCCTATTAGTAGTCTCAGAAGAGTGATTTTTCTTGACAAGCACAACTTCAATGGGTTTACAAGAGGCACCTTCTTCTCCAACTTCGTCTAGAATAGATGTTTCTTCTTAGTAGTTTAGGTTCCCTTCTATAGCGAAGGGTGGGAATAACTTATTTTCGCTTTTTACTTATAAGATTAAATGAAATATTTTCATTCAATATATATATATATATATATACACACACACAAATACTTGGATTTATTTTGGTAATTTCAAAATTAATGAACAATAAGCCCCTCAAGCGGCTGTGGAGCCTTATCCTAGGCTTCCGATGAGCCCAAGTTCTTGTCTAGCCTACATAAAAATAATGAAGTCAGAAAATTTCTAAAAATGATCTTCTAAACCTTAATTTATATAAAAAATTAAAACAATTGATACCCATAGTAGAAACTACTCCATAAGAATGCCCGATTCACCAAAATTCTTTTCTTTCATGAAGTCATTGATACCATGAACGTTAAAAACACTATCACCACCGACAAGTTGTACAACGTGAAAGTCATCCTCCATCTTCGCATTAATGAAGAGGCTAAATTAAAACAATTGTCATTGAAGATTTGCCATTAGGGTGTAAAGAACGGCATAGAAGGATAAATACCAAACAAAAGGGGCTTAAAGCACTCAATACAGGAACATGCTAAATGCACATCCATACATGTCTTATGGTTAAAAGAAAAATATTACACTTTGCTGTATGAAACCTCAAAAATTAACCAATAGTAATGTGTAATAAAATAATAATTTGACACATCTCCCCTGATCAGATAAAATTTCCTAAAAAACAAGCACATCACAAGATAAAAATTATTGTAAACTAACAAAAAGGTGTTTTGTCTGCACATAAAGTGTCTAACCACAAATAATTTTGGAAAAAACATATAACCACAAAAATAACAAGAAAAAGTCTGTCTTCTTATGTTATCTACACCAATTTCATCCTCCCTTGAGTCATTTGCAATCCAATTAAGAATAATATCAACATACTTGCAAGCGGCTCCATTTTATAGGTATTCCAACATTGCACCTCCAAATGCAGAAACTCAAGGCACTGTCCAATCAAATTAAAATTGTAGCTGCAGAAAACAAACAAAGAAAAATTTCATGAAATTCACCAACATCCAAATTGGTAGATGCTACAAAGCTATTATATATCACAAGTAAAAGGAAGCCAAAAGGGACCACCAAGTTATATTACAATAGAATCATGTCATGCCAAACCTATCTTTAACCCAAGTTGTTCTTAAGTTGCAACAAAATGACACAGACAACACTTACTGTACATTTATACATGGTGAACTGCTCTAGCATTCCCCAAGCATCTATGCATGATTGGCATAGCTTTAGTAACAAATATGAGAATAGGCACCTAAGGGGCCGTTTTGGCCACATTTTTTTTTAATAATTATTCATCTAAGAAAAATCTTTTTCAATTACTAAGTCTCTGTGCAAGACTCCGGTGTGACACTAGATAAAAGAGGATCATCATCCACTGATGTTGGAACAAAGGTATATATGGGTGAAGAGGGTGAAATATCGAAGTGATTCAACGGCCTTGAAAGGCACTGTTCCATGGGCGTAACATAGGTACTCTCTTAAACAAGGGTTTTAATAAAGTACATAACTGGTTATTTCCTTCCCTTTTCCAATCTGATCTGATTGGGGGTTTTTTATTAGTTTTATATGATGTTAGTGTTATAGTGGGAACCAAATATTATGCTATTATCCAATTCTAGTTGTGATGACGTCTATTAACCCATGTTTCCCTAAAACCACGTGTAATATTAACAAGAAGTTGAAACCCCAAAGTGATAATAATCATTGACATTCTTCTAAAACCATCTAACCAATGTTTCGACTGTGTGTCATGGTCATTATAATATAGAAAATTATGAATCATTGAAGCAGTGATTGGAGTTCATCACTCTAATCCCCTTGGAAAAAGTGCAAAAAACACAAAAGAAAAAAGGAAAGCATTAAAAAATGACGGAAAACTCAACAACAATAAGGGACAGGGTTTCTTGATCAACGATTAGTCCTATAGAAAAGAAAAGAAGCCAATTTAAAAGACCTAAGCCCTAAATATAAATTGGATATCAGACCCACTAAACAGAAGGGTCCAAATCCTAAAACATAAATGTCCAATACAACCAAACCCAAAGCCTAAGTTGATCCAAATCTGAAACCTAACCCGCTAACACTACATTGTGTCAATCTCCTTGGGTTAAAACATTCATCTATTGATGAATGAGGTACTTTTTCTGTGATGTGGATGAGCCACAATAGAGTGATGGTCCTTTGGACCGCCTTGAGTAAGCACATAGATGGCCCTGGCTCGCTGAGGTTTGAAATGGAACCCACTGCTAGAAGTGAATCATAGTAGCAAGGGTTCGGTTGTCATGAACCAGATTTTCTTGATTAGGCTCTTCCAAACCTGATTGTCTTTGATTGTTCCATTGTTGCGATTAACAAATCTTGCTCACAACTTCCATTAATTTCCATTCAGATCCTCAATGTTTGTTTCCTGTATATTTTTTTTTCCTTTCCTTTGGATTTGTCTACAACAGAATAATTCTTGGAGACTTTGGCCATTTTGAAGATTAAGGAAAAATAGTGGTCTCTGATACCAGTCTGACATAGTGATTAGAGTTCCTCACTCTAATCATGAAAAAAACATAAAAAATGCACATGAAAAAGAGGAAGGCACAACAAATGAAAGGAATCTCAATAATGATAAGGGATTAGTTTTTCTTGACCAGTAATTAGTGCTACACAAAAGAAAGGACACCTAAGCCTTAGATTTGAATTGGACCTCAGACCCATTAACCAAACGTCCAAATCTGAAAGAACTTCAATGCGAAAACATCAAATCCAATGCCTAAATGGATCCGAATGTTGGACCTAAGCAAACATGAGAGCATGTAGGAAAGGTAGTGAAAGTTTTGACCCTCATAAAAGAAAGGGCAGAAAAATACCTTCATGTATAAGAGCGGTAGTTGCATTGAAACTTCTTGGACCAATAAATTAGTAAAGGACTAAGGAAAATGAGTATACAGAGAATAAGAGACAGATTGTAAACGTTTTCATCACATTTTATCCATGTAAAGGGATCCAAATAGCCATGTAAACCACTCAATAATAATTCTAGCATAAGAAATTTCAGGACAAACAATTGATCTCTATTATTTAAAATGTTTTTGAACTATTTTACCATTTTAGCCACCAGCACTTCCTTGTTTGGTTTCTGTCTATTGAAGTTAAAACAAAAAAACAAATTTTCCATATGCATCTTTGATCTTATATAATGTGTAGCAACTTTTCTACCAATAATGGCATTACATATTCCAATTTTTTTCTCACAAAATATTAACAACACGTGGGAATAAATGAGAACAAAGCTATCTTTAGCACATAGAAAGAAACTAAAAAGGATTTCTTTAAAAGTTCCCAACTACACAATGGAACAACTAAAGATAGTTATATCTAGCATCAAAGAAACTGAAAACATGTATAGCTGAAACTAGAAGTAGATGATTATGCAAAAGATGAACAAGTAGCTAATGAAATCTTAAGCATGTGCCTAATCTTTTTCAATGATAAAAGAAGGAAGACTATTATGGGTGTTAATGTAGTCTATTTTCTTTCAAATGTCTTATCTATATGTTCGAAACAAGTTGTTGCACTTCAATTACATGTGGTTGCAATAGTGAATTAAGTGGCAAGTCTGTTTGAGAAGAAATCAAGTTTAATGGTTGAAACCATCATTAAATCCAAGCTTATTTTTAGTAACCATCGAACAATTCCATGCAATGGTCAATCTTCCTAAGAAGAAAAATAACCTCAATGCTAACATAGAAAGGCAGTTCTGTGTGATCCCTTGGTTGTCCTTCTAGATGGTCCTTTTCCTCCAAGTAGACAAATAACAAACATTTGCATGGTAGACAATTGGTATATGTTCTAGATCTTTCACCACTTGTTATTACTTCCAGGAGATAGAAAAGATTAACCTTTTTCTTCATCATCACTAAGGAACCATAACCTTCTTGCTCAAGCTCTACAAAAGCTATACAAAAGTGTTATGTGACATCTTTAAAATCTGTTCTATTGATTAATTCATTCTCTGATCCAAGTAAAAAGAAAATAAACACCCTAATTTTATGATAAAATTCACTTATATATATATATATATATATATATATATATATATATATATATATATATATAAATAGATGTGGGTTCACTTTCTGGTTCTGGATTAGTTTTAGTCAAATAGGTAAAGACTTTGGGTAAGCAGGTTCCATCTTGGGACCACGTCACCATATGTGGGTTTTAGTAGGCTATGATGGTCACTAGTAAGTTAGGTTTGATGGTCATCCAAGGGGCAATTAGTATAATTTGGATCCAAATGATTTTATGGATTTCATCTTTAGGAGGAGGGAGGTCAATTGGTGCACTGGGTATTGGTCGTAGCAGGTCAATTAGAGGTTGATTTGGCTTAGGCTTAACTGAAGCTACACACTTTGTGGTAGGCAGTAGCGGAGCTACTTGTTGGCTGGGGTGGGCCACTGGCCATGCCAGTCCATAAAAAATTTCATTATATTGTGTTAACTTCACATTGTTATGACTAAAATATGCAATGCCCACACCAAAGTTGTGTCACCAATGCAAGTGCCCCACAGATGAAAAATCTTGAATCCGCCACTGGTGGTAGGTCCAGGTTCGACCACATGTATGCTAGTAGACTTTAGCAAGTTTGAATATTTGAGACAGTAACTGGGGGCCCACATTGAAAATACAAAAAGCTGCTCTCATAAAAAATAATGTGTCTAGATATAATGACTTGGTTATCAATAAGGCTATGACAGATGTAGCCTGTGACTATTGCCACAATCAATAATGATGCAAACCTGGGCTTTAGGAGCTAATTTTGAATATAGTGCACCTGAACATTTTATGCATTGTATTTAGGAGTTTCTCATAAGGAATCATCTAAGAATTGGCAGTGAACAACCTGTTAATAGTATGAATGACAATTTTAAAAGCATCAAGCAAAAATTTCACATCAGCATAGATGATCATACTGACTGACATCTGCATAAAATATTTTTTTTTCAGCTATCCCATTCTGATTCACCAATTTACTTGACTTTCAAGAAGATTTGTAAGTTCTTTACTCATGAACTCTCCCCCTTTGTTAGAGCAAAAAATATTAACTTTGGCATCAAGTTGACGTTCCATTACATTCTAGAAAATTTTAAAGCAAGGGAAAGTGTCGCTTTTCTTAGATAGAGAGGTTGTTAAAACAAGTAATATTGTCTATTGAAATAATCCACCACAAAAGTTATCAAACAAGAAGAAAAATAAATTGTAGGAAACAAGAGAAATACATCAACACAAGATTTACGTGGTTCGGTGATATGCCTACATCGATGGGCAAAGGAGGAGCATGATTCCACTATTAATAATGTCAAATAGAGGTTAAAAGAGGCGATATAATAAACCATTCTTTCCCTAATCTAGCAAAAGCGTAAAAGGAACAAGAACAAAAGGACAGGAAGATGCCACCCAAAGAGAAAAAGAATACTTTTCTCTCTCTTAAAAGGGAAAACTATAATAATATACTTCAAGAAAATAACCATTAAATCAAAGATGGAGTCTTCCCCAGAAGTGAAAAGCCAAAACCTCACTTTCTCTTCTTCTTTTTCTCTTACTTCTAATCCAAGAAAAAACTTTCACACCCTAATGCATAAACGGAAGAGCTATGTCACCAAGATGCGTGGTGCGGGTGCCGGTACGGCACATCTCAAAAAAATTAGGTGCGGCGGTGCGGTGAAGATATATTTTTTATATTATTATTATTATTATTTTTTCGTAAAAATTGAATAACACACATCTCTTGTTTGTGCAAAAGGAATTTGCATCTATCCATCTTATGCTTTTTTTGTGTTTAATAGCCTCAAACATTGATTCTAAATTTGAAAATTATGTGTTTAATTAGCATGTGTTAAAGAGATATGAGAAAACTTTATCCTTAACATTCAATTGAAAGGATGCACACTTCTCAAAAACATTAAGTACTGACGCCCTCTCTCCTCTCCCTACCGACACACACTTCTCAAAAACATTAAAGTACTGACGCCCTCTCTCCTCCTTCCTGCACTCTCTCTCCTCTCCCTACTGCCTTCTCCCCTACCGCCTTCTCCCCTGCACTCTCTCTCTACTGCAGTCTTCGGTGCGGTTTTGGTGCGCACTACATGCAAATCCGCACCGACGCGGGTGTGGGTCCACTAAAACCGCACCCAGGTGACGTTGCGGAAGAGTCCCCTTTACGATTTTCCCTTTTTTATGACTCCACAAAATTTGGATTATTTCATAAAGCCTCAAATATGGATAGTTTTCTGTGTGGGGTTCAAGGCATACATAGTAAATATCCACGTTGACTTGCACACCATCATAATTTTGAGAAGATAGCTAAGACACTGTACCTTCACCAAAATAACCTGAAAGGAGCTCATCTCAAGGAGTAAAGTTACCAATGAAGTTGAAGTAGTGCTTGAACTTGACAATTGGAACTAGCTTGCTTAAAGCATCAAAAAGATTATTATGAGTACTAATTTTCTTCACAATAATTTCCCATTATGCAATTATATCTTGAATAAAATGGTACCTGACATAGATATGTTTTGTCTTCTCATGATGCATCTAATCCTTGGACATGTGAATGACACTTCCACTAACACAACAAATAAATAGTTTTTCTTGACTTGTATAAGCTCATATAGTGTACCTCTCAACCAAATACCTTCTCTAACTACTTCAATGACAGCCATATACTCAGCCTTGGCAATAGATAATGCAACAGTAGACTGTAAAATAGCTTTCCAATTGATATCACAACTTTCAAGAGAGAAAACGAAGCTAATAAGTGACCTCCTCCTATCAAGGTCAAACCTCCTCCTATCAAGGTCAAATGCATAATATGAAAAACATATCCAACCAAGTCATCACTACTCCTTTTAAACTCTAAACAAGTCCCTCATGTACCCTTCAAGTATTTGAGAATCCACTTCACTGCATCCCAATGACATTTGTCAGGACAAGACATATATCAGCTAACAATACTAACTACATGTAAAATGTCAGTATAGTACAAACCATCACATACATAATGTTCTGCACTAGGATAGGGCTTATGTGACATGTATCCTCTCTTCTTTTGTTTGAAGAGTTAAATGAGCTGATAGTTAAAATGAGAGGCAAGAATAATACTTACAAGTTTGGCATCTGTCAAACTGAAGGACTCAATTACTTTATCAATATATCAACTTTGAAACAAATATAATCTCTTTGCCTTTCAATCTCTCTGAATTTTCATGCCAAGAATCTTCTTAGCAGGATCCAAATCTTTTATCTCAAACTCATTGGCTAACTATGTTTGCAACTTATTTACTTTCAAAAATATCTTTTGCTGCAATCAACATATCATCAACATAAAGCAATAAATAGATAATAGAACCAATTTGAAGTCTTCGATAGTAGACACAACTATCATATTGACTTCTACTGCAACTAAAATTTAACATAGAGGAATCAAACCTTTTATACCATTGTCTAGGGGGTAGCTTCAAGGCATATAATGTCCTCTTTAGAAAACATATATGATTTTCTTTGTCTTTTATAATAAAACCTTCAAGTTGATGCATATATATATATGTTCTTCTAATTTCCCAAGTAAAAATGTTGTTTTAACATCAAGTTGTTCTAATTCCACATCATACATGGCAACTGAAGCAAGTACATGTATAGAACTATGCATCACAATAGGATAAAAAATATCATTAAAATCAATTCCTTCTACCTGACTATGACCCTTTGCAACTAACCTTGCATCATTTGCTAGTCCTAAAATACCTTCTTTTTTCTTAAAGACCCACTTGCAAGTAATTATCTTTATGTCTTTAGGAAGCTTTGTAAACTTCCATGTTTGATTATTGTGAAGAGATTCAATTTCTTCATGCATCACAACCAAATACTTAGGTGAATGAGTGCAATTCACTACCTCTAAATATGATGAGGACTCCACTTTAACAATTGGCTCTGTAATTGACAAAGATTGAGCAACTATATTCACATATGCATACCTTTGTGGGGGGTTTAATATCTCTCATTTGTAGAAACTTAGCAATATTGTATTCCTCTGTTTGCTCATAATCTTGAGGGACTTCATCTACTACATCATGAACAAGAAGTTACATTGAAGGTGCTTCTGAAGAACTTGATGACTGATAAGAGGTTGGACATTCAACTTCAAAATTGATATTTTTTTCTGAATTTGTCATAGTTTCTTCTTTCTCTGCATCATAGTTAGTAGAAGAATCATCTTTTTGATGTAATAAAGGTGATTCATAAAAGATTACACCTCTCTAACAATAAGTTTGGAAGATTTATAATCATCACACAAAAGTGTGTATCCCTTTATTTGATATTTATAACAAAGAAAAATATACTTTCTTGCTCTATGCTCAAGTTCACCTTGATCAACAAGAGTATATGAAGGACAACCAAATATTCTTAAATTATAATAATCTATAGAAAAAACAGACCATACCTCAAGCATTAGGATATCGATTTACCACATAGCATGCCATACTAATTTCTTTTGTTCAAAACACCTTTCCAAGCCCTGCATTAGATACCATACAACAGACATTTTCAAACAAAGTTCTATGCATATGATCTGCAACACCATTTTGTTGGAAAATTTAAGCAACAATGCTGCCTATTGATGCCTTCATCATTGCAATATTCAGCAAACTGGCTATTATAAAATTCAAGGCCATTATCATAATAAAACCTTTTAATATGCTTTTTTGTCTGTTTTTCACTTAAAGTTTTGCATTTCTTGAAGGTTACAAATACATCACTTTTATGCTTCAAAAAGTAAACCCAAACTTTTCTGTAATAATTATAAATAAAAGTGAGAATATAATGAGCACCACCTTTATAGGTTATCTGTGGAGGACCCTACAAATATAAGTGAATGTAATATGAACTGCCTTTGTTTTGTGCATTGCAGTACTAAATCAGACTTTTTATGCATGCCAAACATGCAATGTTCACAAAAGTTCATTTGTCCTATGTTCTAACCACAAAGAAGACCCATTTTATTCAAAATAATCAGCCCTTTCTCACTCATATGACCAAGTCTCATGTGCCATAATTTGGAGGTGTCATACTTTGATATGGAAGATATGACAGCTGAACCTATCTTTGTACAACCCTGCAAAACATATAAACTTTCAATTTTCTTATATTTCATTATAATGGGTGCACCTTAGCTACTTTTCATAACTCTACCTTCAGGTAAATACGATAAAGAGTACCCAAAAAAATAAGATTCTTCCCTAAATTAGGAGCATACCTTACATTCATGAATGTTCTAATCATGCCTTCATGCATTTTAATTGTATTACTGCCTTTACCAATAATTTTACAAGATGCAATATTATCCATTAAATAAAAAGCACCTTCAACATGTTCATAAGTAGAAAACCATTCTATGTTAAGAAATTTGTGAAAATAACAACTAGAATCAAGAATCCATTCCTCTAGGGACCTTTTTCCTTTACTTGTCACAACAAAGATAACAACATTGCTATTATCTTTTCCAATACTAGCTTCTGCTTGAGTCTTACTAGCTTCTGCTGGAGTCCTGTTCTTTTTCTTCCTTTTTTTCCACCTATTTTTCAGCTTATAACAATTGGAAATTTCATTTTTTTTGCAACAATAGTTACAAAATAAAGTTTTACTTTTTGACTTGGATCTGGTTTTGCCCCTTTTGTCATTCACATATCGTTCTTTTGGCTTCTCTTTAAAAACCAAACCAACAATTTACTTGTTACCATATGTGATTGCAACTCCTTATTGATTTTTTTTCTTTACTCATAAGCATTTTTTAACCTCATCAACAGTGATCAAATCTCAGCCATAAATTATGGTGTCCCTAAAATTTTTATAGGATGGTGTCTGAGAACATAATAAACAAAAGTTTTATCTTCATCTTCAATGTTCATATCTATATTTTCCAACTCCATGATAACAAAAATAAATTCATTAATGTAAGTTTGATAAGCATAACTGATATAAGAAGAGTATATGTTTGCATCCCAAAATTTTCATTGGTATTTGGTTTTGGAGTGCTCTATAAAAATGAGGTTTTGTTTTGAAATAGGAAAGAAAGGGACTCGCCCGTCGGTACGAGAATCGACCGTTCTCGGCGCCTTTACCAGGGGTAATCAACCTAAGGGCTATGGTTATCATTGATGCATTTCGTTTCAACTTAAACATCTTTTTTTATTGTACATGCGGTGTAGAGAAATATTGAAAGTTTGATGTTTCAAACTTTTGAAAAGACTCCTGAAGGGTTGCTTGAGAATGTGAAATGTTTTGGGGAAGCTAGAATTGGTAAATATCATTTGAAAATCTTGAGAAATCATTTTGAAATCACTTTAGTGTTCTCGTAAGACTTTAAGTAGGTTTGAGGTTTTGCTTTGATTCGGTTACCACTTAGTTAGAACTTCATCTCATCTTGCTTAAGTTCTTTTGGAGAGGTGCTTGTGATTATAAGTGACATTAAGTGAGTGAAAATGAGTGGATGCATTGACCCTATATGATTGAAATGAAAATCATTCATTTCTACCATAACATTCATCTAGACGCATTCCTACGACAACATACATATAAGATTTTGTTTTTGTAAATATCATATATATGAAAGAAAAGTTTTGAAAATGGATTAGGGTTGTAGACCATCAAGCATGAATCCAATATTGGGTCATTACTTGGTTTGTGGTCTTGATGAAGTCAGCAAATGAAAAATTAAAATCTAAAATGATAAAAGTAGGATATTGAAAGAACAGAAAAGATGAAAGACTACATCTTAAGAGAGATATACAAAATGAAAGAGAGAAAGAGATCTTGAAAATCATAAAATCATATGTTTTGAAAGAAAAAGATACGTATTTGTATACATATATAAAAGCTTATGAAAATTATATTTATATCAAGTAGAGAAGAGATGATCATTTTAAAAAGAGAAAGATAGATTTTAAAATGGAATACACCATATATATACATATACGAGAGTTTGTAAAATGGTATGTTAAATCATAAAAAGAGAATGACAAAGAAAGATATTCATGTTCACACATACTTATACGTCTTCATGAATATGAAAATCAAGAAATGACTTGAAAATAGCCGACTTCAATTTTTGATGTAGGCCGGAGGGGAGCTTGGACTCATGCAAGAGCCTAAGCGAAGTCTTCAAGGCCGCATTAGAAGGTTTCTTTTGAAAATGTTTTGAAAAATATGATTTATATAAAAACATAGAATGTCATGATTTTGTTGGTTGCAAGGGAATATGTTTCTTCCACCATTGGGTATGGAAGAACATCTAGCAACACATCGAGGCTCTCTGTAGGGTTTCTAATGGGGTGATTAAAAGGAAACTAGCGTAAAACGACATGCAAATGCATATTAACATGTACATTTTCGTGATGGTTTTATCCGGGTTGGACAAGTCCCAACCTCAAAAATTAATATGAAAATAAAGAGCCCCAAACCATACTCTCATTCTCACCGTTCATTGGCATGTAAGTAGAAGATTAGAATATCATGCATGGATAGTATATAGATAACATTCAAGAAAGAAAAAAAAGAGAGGGAGGACATGACGGAGAGAGAGAGAGAGCACGATAGAGAGAGAAAGATGTAGAGAGAGACGTAGAGAGAGAGAGGTGGAGGGAGTAAGACATAGAGAGAGAGAGAGGTGGAGAGAAAAAGAGAGAAAAACTATGAAATGATATTCCCTCTCATTTTTCCATGCTCCCGGTGCACTCGAGCATAGCCTCTTGTCCCTATAATAGAGATTGAGTGCTATCTCTTTTGGCCATGGAGAGAGGAAGAAGAGAAGAAAAAAATAAAGAAATGGGAAATGTTCTAATCAATAGAAGAGAAAATATTAGTTAATCAAAAAATGGAAGATCATATCATTTTTCCATGTTTCCGATGCACTTGAGCATAGCCTCTTGTCTCTATAATAGAGATTGAGTATTATCTTCTTTGGCCATGGGGAGAGGAAGAAGAGACAAAAGAAAATAAAGAATGGAGTGAGGTTTGGATTATATACCTCTAAATGAGAAAAGCTTAAAGAAAATGAACACCTTAGCTTGAAGATCCCTTTGAGTGAAACTCCAAGAGGGTTGAAACTTGCTCCAAGTTGGAAAGGTAAATGTGAAATTGAAAGAGGAAGAGGGAGAGAGAGAGAGAGCTCAAGAGAAACCCTAAGTCTTCAAGTGATAATACTCTAGGGTTTCTCCCAATGGCCACTCTTGGCCAAGAGGGAGGAAATTGGGGGTATTTATAGAGGATTTTGGAGTCAAAACCATAAATTTGAATTTTCCTCATTTTTCATCCAAATTTTACATAATTTTGAATTATTTTGAAAAAGAAATGGCTTGAAAATGGGTATGATTGGCCATTAGGCTTATAAAAATACTTTTTTTAAATTGTTTAGGAATCTTCCCATCAAAAAGACCAAAATCACACTCTAAAAGAAGGTTTTTTGTCAAAAGGAGGGGCAAATGAGTCTTGCCCACCAAAAAGACCAAAATTGCCCTCTAAAACAAGGTTTTTTTGTCTGGGAAAAATGAGTATTGCCCACCAAAAAGACCAAAATCACCCTCTAAAAGGAGGTTTTTTATCAAAATAATGAGCAAATGAGTCTTGTCCACCAAAAAGACCAAAATCACCATGTAAAAGGAGGTTTTTTTGCCAAAAGGAAGAGGCAAATGGGTCTGAAATGCTCGATTTGGATCTGAACTTGGGTTTTGGATATAATTTGTATCAAATATTTTGCATTTGAATCTTGCGCCTAAATTTGAGTTTCACGCTTAGATAAAATAACATAATCTTTTAGAAAAATTTGGGTTGATTACAGATGCCCCTCTTTGTTAATAAGCCAGTGTTAGCCGTGCTTAGTGACAAAGATAAGCAAAACAAATTTTTCAAACAAAACATGTTGGGGGAGATGTTTCAGGCTTAACTCCTTACCTGAATGGGTTGTTTGAGCTTATATTGTAAGCTTAACCCCTTTCCTGCATGAGTTTGCCAATATTGAATTCAAGTTTAACCCCCCTTGAATGGGTTTCCTTGACTTGCATCGCAAGCTTAGCCCCTTACTTGTGTGGGTTGCTTTGGTTTGCAGTGCATGTTTAACCCCTTACCTGCGTGGGTTGCTTTAGCTTACAGTGTAGGTTTAACCCCTTACCTGTGTGGGTTGCTTCGGCTTGCGTTGTAGGTTTAACCCCTTGCCTACGTGGGTTGCTCTTTTGTCCATAATTTTAGGTTTTACCCCTTTCCTGAATGGGCTGCTCGATAAGAAATGGCAATGCTGGAAAAAAACCCTCATTACCTCGAATGCCTTTGTTGAAACGGAGGATGAGACCCTATTGCTCCGACATTGGTTGTGACAAAAAGTATTCTTATCACTTCGAGTGCCTTTTGATGAAGTTTTTGTTTTCACCCAAGGCTAGATTTTGAACTTGTTAAAATTCCCCAAACTAGCATTTGGGTTGAGCTTGCTTCGAAAAAGCCCTTATCTAATCGGTCGAGTTGCGCTTGCTCCATAAAATTTTCTTGTCTAGTGACATGGTTGAGCTAGCTTTAGAAAACTCTGAGCCTAGCGGCTGGATTGTGCTTGATCAAATCTTTAGCCTAACAGCTGAATTGATTTGGTTGGGATATGAACTCCCTTTTTTATGGACAATGACGTTGTGTATGAAAATATTTGTCATGAAAGCAATTTGAAAATGTCTCAAAATAATAAAAATGTCTCAGTATTAGCCATTTCCATGAATGATAATGGATAAAATCTAACAGAATGTTGGGCAGAAGAAAAATTGTTGATGTCTTGGATTGAGATAATGGAAATTGCCTCAATCAAACAAGGTATGAGCAAAATTATATAAAGGAGATATATTTTCCACTAATAGGAAAATAAGGATGCAAGGTAATGACATATATATGAGCTTTGGTATGCAAAAATTTATGTTTTGTCTCTGATGTAAAGAAATTGAGACAAAGCTTGTGGAAGAAAAATTTGTTATAAAAATATGATAGGTAGATGGTAATTTTCATAAAAACAAGTCCTAACCTCAAAAATTAATATGAAAATAAAGAGCCCCAAACCATACTCTCATTCTCACCGTTCATTGGCATGTAAGTAAAAGATTAGAATATCATGCATTGATAGTATATAGATAACATTCAAGGAACAAAAAAGAGAGAGGGAGAGCATGACGGAGAGAGATAGAGAGCACAATAGAGAGAGAAAGATGTAGAGAGAGAGGTAGAGAGAGTAAGACAAAGAGAGAAAAGAAAATAAAGAATGGAGTGAGGTTTGGATTACATACCTGTAAATGAGAAAGACTTAGAGAAAATGAACACTTTAGCTTGAAGATCCCTTTAAGTAAAACTCCAAGATGATGCCTCCAAGAGGGTTGAAACTTGCTCCAAGTTGAAGAGGTAGAGGGGAAATTGAAAGAAGAAGAGGGAGAGAGAGAGAGCTCAAGTGAAACCCTAAGTCTTCAAGTGAGAGTACTCTAGGGTTTCTCCCAATGGCTACTCTTGCCGAAGAGGGAGGAAATTGAGGGTATTTATAGAGGATTTTGGAGCCAAAACCCTAAATTTGAATTTTTTTGAATTTGAAAATGAGTATTATTGGCCATTAGGCTTATAAGAATATTTTTTTAAAATGGATTGGGCCTTTGCCCATCAAAAAGACCAAAATCGCCCTCTAGAAGGAGGTTTTTTTGTCAAAAGGATGGGTCTTGCCCACCAAAAAGACCAAAATTACCCTCTAAAAGAAGGTTTTTTGTCAATAGAATGAGCAAATGGGTCTTGCCCACAAAAAAGACCAAAATCACCCTCTAAAAGGAGGTTTTTTTTGTCAAAAGGAAGGGGCAAATGGGTCTGAAATGCTCAATTTAGATCTGAACTTGGGTTTTGGATCTAATTTGGATCTAAAAGTTGTATTTTGCATTTGAATCTTGCGCCTAAATTTGAGTTTCATGCTTGGATAAAATAACATAATCTTTTAGAAAAATTTGGGGTGATTACAGTGTATAATGGCTACCTTGGGGCCAACTGATTTGTGAGAGACTTTGTTAAATATAACTGTGATAATTTTTCACAAAGTCTTGCGGCAATCTTCTCTATCATAACCTCTTGGAAAACATCATTGGCCAAATAAGGTTGAATTGCACTAAGAGCTTTAACATCTAATTCAGTCCAGTCATCTTTGTTGATTGTAGGGGATTTTTTTTTTCAAATGATGGTTTCTTTAACCCATATTGAGTCAAAATAAGGAGCATCCGTACTTACATAGACAAAAACTCATAATGCCATCAAATTTTTTAATATCATACTTCATTGTCAATGACATAGTCCAACTCAACTAGGCTCTGATACCAGTTTGTTAAAACAATAATACTATCTTATCTAAATAATCCATCACAAAAGTTATCAAACAAGAGGAAAAATAAATAATAGAGAACAAAAGCAATACACAACACAAAATATACATGGTTTGGCAATATGCTTATATCCACGAGCAAAGGGGGAGAACAATTACACTATTAATCAAGTCAAATAAAAGCTACAAAGCGACAATGTAATAAAACATCTTTTTCTCAAATCAGGCAAAACTGTAAAGGGACCAAGAACAAAAGGAGAGGGAACCCAAAGAGAAGAAGATGACCTTTCTCTCTCTTAAAAGGTAAAAATATAATAGAACACCTAAGGAAAACAACCTCTAAATGAAAGATGGAGTCTTCATCGGAAGTGGAAAGCCAAAGCCTCTCTTTCTTTTATTCCTTCGGTCTTACTTATATTCCAAGGAAAAACTCCGACACCCTAATGCTTAAAGGGTCCCGTTTATGATTTCTCTTTTTTGTGACTCCACAAACTTTGGATAATTTCGTAAAGCCTCAAATTTGGATAATGTTTATTTTTTGTATGGGGTTCAAGGCACAAGTAATAGAGAAGACAATTCATAAGAAACAATAATAACCATCAAGTAATTAATAAATCGTATCTATATTCCTCTCATGAAGCTCATGGTTCCAGCCCCCAAAGATCAGGGTGTAATATTTCAGGAGGTCTAGAAGCATGCAATTCAGCCTTAGAGAAAAGCAACTTTTATTCATTTTTTCAAGTTTACATGCACAGAAAAAATCAAATCTATGTCTATCATCAACAAAAATTAAACCAACATTCATTAAAGAGTTCAAAAACTGAAAATGTTTTTGTCCTAGATGCAAATGCTATAAGGGAACATCTGGAGTCTAGGCCTGGGCTTCGAGCCGGGCCGGCCCGGTATGGGCCGGGTCCGGGTCGCACATTTCCACCATCGGGCTTAACTTTAGTGAGTCCGGCCCGGCCCGATATCTTAACGGGCCGGGCCTGGTTATCACTTCTAAGCCCGGCCCGGCCCGACGGGCCCGTTAGGTCATCGAATCTTTCTTCTTCGAGTCTTCAACTGATTTTTAATTTTTTCTCACTCATTCCTCAATCCTCAACTCAATCCCTGATTTCCTTCCTCCCATGCCCTTTCTCCTCGTCGCATTTGGCAGAGCCGCTGTGCTGCACTGTCGCCACCGCTACCGTCACCATCTGCTCTCCAGTCTCCACCACTGGGTCACCGTCGGTCCGTCGTCCTTTCGCCGCACCGCCACTAGGCCACCGTCCGTCGCCCTTTTGCTTTGTGAAGGTACACGTCTTTTATCCTCTCTTTTCTTATGTGGTTTTCTTCTGTTTTGCTCGTGATTGAACATGAATTTTAGTTTTACTGTTGCTTTTATTACATGGATGCTTGTTATGGGTGCTCGATTTGAGATCAGATCACCCATTGCTTTTGCTTTATAAGGCGCAATGCCACCGGTCAACCATTTTACTTGTCAATGTCTTGACAAGACCAAAGGTGCAGTCCATATTATTTCTATCTCAATCCTACTTGCTGATCCATTGCACCAGCTCAGGTGAAAGTTCCAGAAATTCAAAAGCTTGAGGGAAAGTGTTCAAACGGTGGGTATCAACCAGGGGATAGAACTAGAAGGAAAAACCCCTTTGGTCACACGTTTGTCATTGCTGACACATTTAGTTCCGTCCAAATCTTCCCCTACAATGAAGTCCTTCATATCCGGAAAGTGCAGCCCCACATCTTTCAAAGAAATTAACATGTTAACAGGCTGATTTCATTTTGATGAGACAAAGATGGCTGTAAATGGTAGGCCGCATGACCAAAAGGGGAATTAGGGAATGCCCACTGTTGTACCTATACACCAAAAAATTAACAACTGGTTTAAAAGCTTTCTGCATTGCAAATGTTGCATAGATTTGGAATGGGTTCAGTATAACTCAGAATTTTGGTCTTCACATTCTAAATTGATTCACTGTGTATAGTAAGTGTAACTTGACATTGTGTTGATTGTGTCTATCAGCTTGCTGAATCTATGCACTATATCCTTGATTGCAGCTTTGTCTCATTTTGCAAAGGAAACCATAGCTCTTCTTCAAAAAGATATCATGTTAAATTCGTTTAGAAGCTAGAGAGTCTAGTCTTTTGGCTTGTTTCCCAGCAAGTATTTCTGTTTTTAAGTTGTTCTCATTGAAGCTTGCAATGTAAACTAGAATTACTAATAACTTGCTCCTACCATTCATATTTATTCATAGCCAAACAATGTGTTGATTTCATCGCATTGAATCTGGAACGCCAAGAAATAAAATGGGCCGATTATGTTACTGAAATTAAAATGTCTCCGCCTAATGTGGATTTGCAAATTAGTATTTAACTTTTTTTTTGTGCATGGTTCCTGTTACAAGTGTTCAAATAACTAAAGTATATCCCATAAGACCTACCTTGGATATATGTTAGTTTCAGGTTTGATCGTGACTGGAAGAAAATTGAAGCATTTGTCAGCTCAAAAACACGAAATCCAGGTTTGTACTTTGTAGTTCAATATTTTCTTATTTATGGCACTGGAAATACTTTAGCCTAGACCATTCTATCTATGAATCTTGATGCATATTGAATATGAACTACATGAGTTTTTGTAATATGATGGCTGGCTGCCACAGTTTTTTGATGCATGCCTATGAAACTTGTGAGAATTTTTGTAATTGGTTTCCCTATGATTCTATGTTTAGGTTGTTTGGATTTCATTCAAATAGTAAGTCATGTCATCTAGCATTGGGGATGAAGAATATCGTCTGATGGCAGATGTAGAGGAAGATGAATCTTTTACATGTACTGAAAAAGACGTTGAACCCAAAACGAAAAGAACTTCAATAGTATGGAATGACTTCAAATTAGTAGAATTTAAGGAAAAAGAGTGGGCGAAATGCAAATATTGTGCTGAACGATTTGCTGCACATAGTAGCAGTGGTACGAGCCACTTAAAATGACATAGAAATACATGTGTCAGAAAACAAATACTTGATGGAAAACAACGAACTTTGTCATTTGGAGTTGGTGAATCTGGTGCCACAAATTTAGGTCTACATAAACTTGATGCAGACACTATAAGAAAAGGTATGGCTAAGATGACAATACTGCATTGACTTCCTTTCATTATTGCAGAATATCAATATTTTAACGAGTTTATAAAGGATTGCAATCCAAAGTTTGTACCTATTTCTAAAAGAACACTTACAAGAGAGGTACAATCAATGTTCTTGACTGAAAAAAAAGATATGAAGAAATTTTAAATAACCGAGTGCAGTGGGTATCATTGACATTTGATATGTGGTCCTCACATCAGACATTAGGGTACTTATGCTTGACAGCCTCTTATATTGATACAGATTGGCAACTGCACTCTCATATACTTAGTTTTATACATGTGCCTCCACCACATAATGCTATTTGTATATGTGACACATTATCAGAGTGCATTACTACTAAGTGAGAACTTCAATTGAAGTTGTTTTCTGTTGCTGTTGATAATTGTTCAACAAATGATACTGCAATAAGTTTATTGAGAAGGAACATAGAAAGAAAAAAAAATATTTCTTTTCCATTGAGAGGGGAGTACTTTCATATTCGATGTGGTGCACATATCATAAATCTGATAGTTAAAGATGATATGAATGATATAGATGATATAATTTCAAAAATTCGTGACAGTGTCAAATATGTAAGGGGATCACCGAAATGACTGCATGCTTTCAAAGAATGTGTAAAGGCAATGGGTTTGGATGAGAAAAAAGGGTTAAACTATGATGTTCCTACTCGATGGAATTCTACATTTATAATGTTGAGAGATGCATTATTATTCAAAGATATCTTTCAACATTTGGCATCGTGTGATCCAAGTTATACATGTTTGCCTTCTGAGGATGAGTGATATCATGCTTCTGATTTATGTCAGTTCTTAAAGGTCTTCTACGATGCAACAAATCTATTCTCTACCACCAAGCAGGTAACAACTAATCTTGTTTTTGATGAAATCGTATCAATTTACCACCATTTGTATACGCATCGTGGAACATCAAAATGCAAGAAAAGTTTGACAAATACTTTATGGACTACAATATTTTCTTTGCAATTGCAGTTGTTTTGGATCCTAGGTTCAAGTTGTCACACTTGAAGTATTTGCTTGAAAATTTAGATAAACCTGATGCAATAGTGAAATATGAAATTATAGAGAACACTCTTCATGAATTGTATGTTGAGTACAAAAATATGTATGATACTGACACATTTAATATGCAAAGGGCCAATGCATCCACTAGTACCATCATTGCAACAGAAGAGTATAAAAGTGTGTCTAGATATGAGTTTAAAGCATATGTCAACTCCGTATCTCCTGAAGTGGTTCACACAGATCTAAACAAATATTTGATTGATCCAATTGAAGAAATTACACATACTGTAGAGTTCAACATATTATCTTGCTAGAAGACAAATGAAAGCAAATATAAAATTCTAGCAAAGATGGCTCGAGGTGTGTTAGCTATTCCTGTATCTACAGTTGCTTCAGAATCTGCATTCAGTATAGCAGGAAGAATTCTTAATGATTATCGATGTTCAACTACTCTAGAAAATGTTGAATCATTAATCTGCACACAAAGTTGGATTGGTGATGCAAACAACTTGTGTGAAAGGTAAGATGTTCATGCTTCATAGTTTATACATATTAACATAATAGTGTGCTTAAACTAATAAGTGTCTTTGTTACAGTTCTCATGATGCAGAGTACCATTTTGACGATGAATGTTAATCAAGTGCATGACTATTATGGTAATTTATTTTAATTAATGCTTCGTATTCTATGCTGACAAGCACATGTTGATTTTTATTAACATTTCTTTTTCATGTTAAATTGCAGATGGACATTTCCAAATGATTGCATGGAATGGTGTCTGAAGTTATTGTATATGATATAAGAGGTTGGCGGCATGCGGAGGTTCTTTCGTTAATTTCTCTAGATATCTGCATTTGGTTTTCTCTTCAGGGATTCTTTCTTTGATTTCTCTAGCTATCTGCATTTGGATTTCCCTTGTTCTTCAAGGCTGATCATTTTCTCTTGTAATTCGTGAATGACTTTTGATCCTGTCAGGCTTCTGTTGGGTTGAATTGTTGAATCAATTTTTTATGATTTGTAAGTCTTCAATGATGCTTGGCTTGTGAGTCTTTTCCTGTTTCTTTTTTACATTCTGGATGGGTGACGAAAAACACTTCAGTGGATTGAAGATGGGTGAATTTCCAATTGCAGGTTCATGATCCATGCCTGTTGAGTTATCTAGTACATGTTTTATGGATTAAGTTTGTGAAAGTCAACAATAAGAGAAAGTTGTAGATGGAAGTTGGTTTTTTGAGTCATTTTTCAAGTGGAGGCTCAGTGACATGGTTATGGTGTTTGTGCAAACAACATAAAAATACGCACATTGATTCAGTAGATGGATTTCTAACAACAAGAGATGAGCATTAATAGGTGCATTTTGTTCGCTGGATGAATGTCTAACAAAAGGCTTGAATTAAAATAAGTTCTTACTGATTCTTTTAATAGATATGTGTTAAAGAATGTAGCGGCATCAAATTGTGATTAGTTGTTGGGATTTCTTTTGATGCAATTGATCTTAGTACTTCAAATTGTTTGAAGGAAGGTATTTCATCAGCCCTTATTGGAATTATGTGCAAGAAAGTACAAAACGTGTTCTAGAATATGTGTTTCAAATATTATGTCCACATATGCTTGTATGTGTGGCCTTTTATATGATATGCGATTTTGGTTGATCCACAAAGCTGTTGAAAAATTGAAAATGCTTCTGCCTGCATATATGCCAATGCAATTTAGGATATAAGTTGCTATTTTAGAGGCATTTTTGCTTACTTAGAAATATATGCCCATGCAACCACAAATCAGAAAACAAAAATTGTGATACTTGCAGCCACCCATTTTTACCTGTGAATAAAAATATGATTACACCTAGATATTTGGTCATGAGCTGTTCTTGTGCTCTTTGGTCTTGTGCAGAGTCTCTTCCGATAATATTATTGCCTTGGCCATCTTCTTTACACTGCAAAATTAGTCACAGAGAAGGAGGATCTGTCAAATGGTTATCGAGTGCATCAAGTTTCATTTTAAGGATTCAAAGGAATATGATTGTAAATGAAATCTTATTCTGCAAAAATAATGTAAGATGTCTGGGCGGTGGCCCGGCCCGGTCCGGGCTGCCAGTTACTGGGCCTCGGGCATGGTCGGCCCGGTACCCGGCCGGGCCGGGCCCAGTTCGGGTCTTACCGGGTTGGGCCCGCCCGGCCCGATGCCGAGGCCTAATCTGGATAAGAACTTTTAGAAGATGAAAAGGCATTAACAATCTGTCCATCAATCTTGGATCAATCACCATCTTGATGCCAAAATGGTTCCTTGAGATTCTCTTTCCTCACTTAACCACTTGTAGAGTCCTCCTTTGTCAGTCAATCTTGTGTGAAGTATCTTGCACGTTTGCATATCCTTAACACAACCCTTATATGAAAACACAAGGACACATTGATTGTCTTTGGCAAATTTAGCCATCAACATTAAATTTTTGTTTGTATTAGAAGCATGTAACACATTCTTTAAAATAAAGGATATCTTACCAAAGAGGGACATGCCTCCCATTTGTTTAATAGACATTTCATCACTATTGCCAAGAACAATAGAACTAGATCCATGATATGGAGTTTTACCTTCT
The DNA here is from genome assembly GCA_011799765.1 of Nymphaea thermarum. NCBI lineage: Eukaryota > Viridiplantae > Streptophyta > Magnoliopsida > Nymphaeales > Nymphaeaceae > Nymphaea > Nymphaea thermarum. The sequence goes on from JAANDH010000762.1 coordinate 80,247, forward strand.
AGAATCTGATCCGAGTTTGTCACATGGTGGAAAACTCTTATGATGATGCACTAGAAGATTTTGCCATATTGTGTGCCATGACCATAGAGGCCTTAGGAATACCATAACACTAATGAACTATTTGGTTTCTCCTTCCACAATAATGGCAAATGACTCCCTGATTCAGCTTATTTTTGTTGTGCCATTATTAGTATTATTACCCCCATAATTTCCTTGTCCATTATTGTGGTGTCTCCTCCTGCTAGGCAACAAATGCAGTGCTAAAGGCTTCAACCTAAGGTAGCTGAGTGGAAGCTAACATGCCAAGGTGTTTTTATTCAATTATCATTATATCATAAAGCACAGATCATGTGTGCAGATTTTTAAAAGTAGTGACCATAGTAATAAAGGCTCATAATTGGAGCTCAGAACATTCAAAGGGTAAACAACCATATCATAATCAGGTATAAAATGCTAATTGACACTAACAAAATCACTCCAAAATTGAACATGTTGTAGATGTTCAATCATAGTTTTCTCTCCTTTTTAGCATTATGAAGCTCTCACTTCCACTTAATACAAAGATTAGATAGTCAAGCATGTTGTTGCTCAAGGGTGAACCAAGTAACCCTGGTTGTATCATGCCATCGTCATGGTACCAAGTTTTGTACGCAGACAACTGTGTTAACATCATCAAAGAATTCAAGAGGAGCTGGTGATGAGACATTGGCATACTTGATGAGATAGTAATTTTTCATGATGCTTTTGATTTGAGACCACCAGAGAAGATAATATGAGCAGTCAAGCTTAATTGAGACCAAGCTTGAAAATTGTTCCACTACATGACAGTAATCTCTCTCTTGTCACATGTAGTCATGATAGAGAGTCATATTATTTACACGCATTTGATGAAGTTTGATCCTTGATTTTAGATCTATATTTACATCGTTACTAAACGATTTAAAATACAAGAGATAATATATTTTCTCATTTTGATTGGATGATCTAAATCTAGACAACCTTCCTTGTTTTGCAATGATATCTCTATAATTGTGACTGAATCTTATCACAATTATATGAACATGCATAAAACTCCTTCCAACTTCATGCAGGATCGTCCTACACACAGACACACAAAAAGATATATATATATATATATATATATATATATATATATATATATATATATATAATATATATATATATATATATATAACTATTGCTTCTCTCTTTGCTAGCATCCATGAGCTTGTGGGAATGTAGGACCAAGATCTCCTTCCTACAAAAATGCCATTCAAACATAAAACCTCTAAGTAAAATTCAAAACTTATATTGAAGCCTAAAGGTAAACTTCATTGCCAGCTGAAAAGAGACCCCCATTCGTGCTCTAACAACATTAATGAAGCTGTGAGTTTGGAACCACTATAGATTTTGTGAGACAATTCAAGAGTAGAGAGACTCCTCCATCTTGATGAAGAGCAGGTGATCTTGGGAGAGAAACACATTTTCAAACAAAGAAAGTGAGTAAGAAATTGGTGGGGTGGGGGAGCAAGGATGCTTTAGTGATGAAAGAAAACTGTCACTGAAGCTATATATAGAAAGAACCTTTGGTGACGTTTGTGGTGTAACATCACTGAAGGTAAGACCATCGATGATATGTTTTGAAGGAACGTCACAGAAGGCCATAGAAAAGAAGAACCAAAGGGTGAAGATGGCAGGACTTTTAGTAAGAAGGTAAGCATAGAAGACAACAAGAACAAAGAGGTAAGTGACAAGCCTTCCAGTCCTGATATCACTTATATATTCCTATGGAAACTACATGCACCATTCCTTATCTAGAGATAAGAATTGTATAAAAACAAAATATATCAAAGATAATCTGAAACTTGTTGACCCCACAAATTAGTGATATCTTAACAAAGTTGTACTTGTACCCAAACTAGAGGTGTAGATAATGGAACCTCTTTCCTTGAGAAATAATCAAGAAAAGAGAGTGAATATTCACTACTGTGAACATAGACCAAAAGGTTGATCACATTAATTACTATCTACTTCCCTGTTTTGTGTATGTACACAACCCATTATAAGGAAATAGTTCAACAATTAAAATCCCAACTTCAGAACTTGTGGAAGGGATCTGACTCTATTACAACATGTTTTCACAAAGCTAAAGGCATAGTTCATTGATTAGCTAAGGCCTCAGGACCTGTAGACAAAGAAGACATTGTTACTTGTTGGACTGCCTATGGATAAGTATTGTGCATAAAAAACATCTCGTACGTAGGTTGATTGTTTTGGCTTGAAGGATCTTTACGCACTACAACTTATACATGGGTTTAACATGCAAAATTTGAAAGTATTAAGGAGCCAATCACTAACATAGTGCAACATCAAAACAATTTCAAAACCCAAAATTGTGAAGACAAATACATGTAGCAAAAAGGTTGAATTGGAGGTCAGCCTCAGGACAAACACTCACCTATCACACATGTGGGAACCATGGTCATTTTGCTTCATTATGGTGCACTATTTGTCAAGCCCAAAGGAAAGTGGTCATCAAGCTTTACAATGCAAGACTTATAAATTTCAAAAGGATCCATCTTCTTCAAAAGCCTAACATATTGAAATCAGATCACAAGAAGGTGAAGGGTATTGATACCTTGATACTAATGCAACACATCATGTAATGTTAGATTTGAATAATCTCTCTTTGCATTTTGAATATCATGGATCTTCTCAATTGCATGTTGGCAATGGTGCTGGACTTCACATCAAGAACCTTGGTAGTGTTACTCTTTTGTAGATAGAAATCTAAATTTTTGACAAATAATGTGCTGCATGTTCCTGGCATCTCTAAATATTTACTATTTGTTTACAAATTTGCTCATGATCAAGATGTTGTCTTTGAATTATATGCAAATCATTGGACTGTTATGAATTTCAAAATAGATAGACATTTTTGGAAGGACCAAATGAAGGAGGCTTGTATAAACAAAAGCTGCAAAAGGAGTTGACCGTGATCAATTCAAAGGAGCACAACATTTATAGGTGAATGTGCTTCAATTGAAGATTGACATAAAAGAATGATACACCCTAACTTTAAGATTGTGTAAAAAGTTTTAAATAAATTTTATTTGCCTATTAATAGATCTCATAATGAAATCTATGCAATGAGTCAATAGGGAATGAGTCATATTCTTCCCTTTGCACCAACATAGCACAAAATAGATGCTCCTCCTGTTTTTGTTTTTACCAATATATGGGGACATGTAGCTACTATTTCAATGTGTGGTTATAGTTATTATGTTAATTTTATGGATGATTTCTCTCATTGATCTACTTAATCAAGAATAAATCAGATGTTATTTCTATATTCAAATCCTTTCTAATTATGGTTGAACGACAACTTGATAGAAAGATTAAAGTCATGCGAAGTGTTTGGGGAGGCAAAAATAGGTCTCTGATTTTCTCAAAGAGGTCGGCATTATTCATAAAGTTAGTTGCCCTCATGTGCACTAAAAAATAGAAGTGTAGAAAGCAAGCATCAATAGATTGTTGAAACTGGACTTACTCTCCTTGTCCATGTAGGTTCGCCTTATAAATATTGAGATTTTAACGTTAAACCACTGCTTATTTGATTAGTAGAACACCCATTGTGTGGCAAATATGAAGTCACCCTACTAAATGTTGTTTAAACAACTGCTACACAATAAATTCCTTAAAGTTTTGGGTGTGCCTATTATACGTGCTTGCTTGATTTAGCACTTACAAACTATAGTTTAGAAGTAAGCAATGTGTTTTTCTTCAATACTAAGTAACTGGACTCTTCTATTTTACTGCCGCACTCGAGTCGCATCGAGTCGGGTGTGAAACGGACATGGGTGCGGCTCCGACTCACACCCGAGCCCAGTTAAAATGTCATATTACTAAATTCCTTATATAATATATGTTGTTATGATATTTTCCTATACAATACAATTATTCAAGTATGTTATATACATTAATAACTAAATTGTAATAATAATATATACATGCTTATTCTGTTATATATATAATAAATTAAAAATAATAATAATAATAAAATACCCTCGCCACACCATCGTACCTAAATTTTTTGGGATGTGCTGCCCCGGCACCCGCACCCGCACTGGCACCTACACCCACACCCTGCACTCTGGTGACATAGCTTCAATATAGTGGCCAACATAAAGGGTATATTTGTTTAGATTCCTCTTCAAACAAACTCCACAATGGGTGATATGTGGTGTTTGGTGAAATTCTATACTCTTTTAAGGAGACTACAACATTTAGCAATGTTCCAAAACAAAAAGAAAGTCCCTCATCGATTCTCATAGTCATCCGTCCACCTGCTTAATCCACAAAGCAAGATGGAAACCCAACATTCTATCGAGCAACCGATTGATGACAACTTGACTTCTCCCTCACCTCCTCCCTTGTTACCCTCTACCGGTCACAAACCCTGCACCTAGTACTATTTCTCTATGAAGTCGCACCTATAGCATGGTTACTGGCTCTCAAACTCACTCATTGAAATAAAAAACTTATATCATATCCAAATATCCTCTACTGGAAACATGTCTCACTCACCTAATCCTAGAGATTGAATCCACATATGTGGCCAAGGCCCTAAAGTCTCCTAAATGGATCAATGCTACCAAGGAAGAGCTGATTGCCCTCTTAAAAAATGAGATGGACTCTTGTACCCCCTCCACCCTATTGGTTAAAAATGGATGTTTCATATTAAAAGAAAAACAAATGAGATTTGAACACTACAAGGCTTGGCTTGTTGCCAAAAGTTATAGTCGGGAAGCAGGTATTGATTATGTTGAGACTTTCAGCCTTGTAGTGAAACCGACATTTATTCGGGTTATTCTTATCATTGCTATTACTCATAAATGGGCGGTTTGTCAACTTGATGTACATAATGTCTTTCTACATGGGGTTTTTACTGAGACAGTTTACATGGCGTAGCCTCTAGGTTTTATGGATCCTATATTTCCCAATCATGTTTGCAAACTTGAGAAGGTCATTATGGCCTAAAGCAATCACCACGTGTTTGGTTTTATGGACTTACTTTGATTTCGATGGTTTTCTATTGGATCCAAGGTCAACTCTTCTTGCAATTTTAGCAAGATCAACTATTTATGTTCTTATATATGTCAATGACATCATTATCATGGGCATGGACAGGGCCATGGTTGAACTTGTGCTCCACACTCTCAATCAAGAATTTGACATTTAGGATCATGGCAGCTTGCATTATTCTATTGGGATTGAGGTTTCCTTTGGTTCCATAGATTGTTTTGATAACAACAAAAGTACAAGGTCGACCTCCTTTGAAAGGCCAATACAGCAGCTCTCAAGCCACATGCAACCCCCATGTCCACCGCCCTTAGATTATTTGTGCATGATAAGGAACACTACAAGACTTATCGCATTTAGTGGCATGGGAAAAAAGGCATGTCATTGAAGAGTTGCCGTTTATGGCATGGGCCATAGCGTGCCACTCGAAGAGCCCCTTTTATGGCATTCACATAGGGTATGACATTACCTTTGAAAGCATTGGCATGCTTTGATCACCAGTGATAAAGAAGGGGCATTAGGGCACAATCTGGATGGTGAAGAAGGGGAAAAATTTCTCATGCCTTCTTCTCTATTTGTGGGATTCATTTCTCACTTCATTTGGACAGAATGCTTTTGTGAGTTTCAACTTCTCTCTCTCTTCCACTCTGCTGTCTGTGTGGAGTTTTGACTTCACCCCATTCTCTCTATTTTCATGGTTTTGTCTCTCAGTTTGTAGTCATTGTTGTTGCAAGACAACTGCCAGGGGGGAGCTCTAGGCCAGTCTTCCCTTCTTCATATTCACCTTCTTTATTCTGGAAACCTTGCAGGTATCATTAATGATTCAGCATACCTTCTCTCTGTCTCATTGTTCTGCCATTGCATAATCTCTCAGCCTTTGTTCCCAATCATCATTGTTACCAAAGGAGTTTTAGATAGGAGCACCAATTTAGTACTTCTATAACCCATGTGTGCATCATCAATTATCTTTTTCTGTCACTTGAGTGTATTTTTTTAAGGACTCACAAAAATATTCATAATGTTTGATTTATATGACAAAATCTAAAATTATCAGCAAATTATCTAATTAGTAATCTTCATAAAAACCAATCATAACTTTTTGTAATATTCATAAGAACCAATGATAAGATTCAAACCTGTAATGGTCTTTTGGATCTCTTTCCGAATGTTTACATGTTCGAACTGCAAGCTGCTTAAACAATCGATTCCTTGACTTGAGAAAACAATTGGCATATTCATATCTAAATAGCACCAAAATGATTTCTGAACTTTATCTACCTCAGCTACTATTATGCAAACCCATAAAAATGATATCTGACCATTCTGAAGCTCAATTTCTCTTTTGCATGGAAAAATTAGAATTGAAAAATGCTCAACAGTGGGGCAGATATACCTTTGTTTCTTTTCAATCAGCAGGTTCTTTGACCGCAATGTTGCCTATGTAGTAGATACACCATAAGACATAAAAGAAATTTAAATTGTTTAGTGTGGTCGGGACCTATCATGCATACATCTAACGTTCAAACATAGAGTAAGTAATCTTCTTAATCAAACTTGTATCAAGTTCATTTGCTAGTATTTATAATGTCAGTGAAGCTATGAAAAACTGCTTTAGCTAGGGACTAGGTTCCTTCTACACCTTGAGAAGATGGTTCAATAGGCCTGTTCTCTTGCAAGTTTTTGGTTTACAATCTACAGATATTTTGAGTTCAAAACAGAGGTATACATATTGAAGATATGTACATATATATTCAACACATGTACATATATATTCCAGCTCAAAAAATAGCCATATTTTCTAATTTTCAGTAAAAAAAAAGTGGTAGAAGGATAAAGTGTGGAAGGATCTGTAACACATGATATTCGTCCTGCATGCAACTATGGTTCATTAGTGGTTATGTTCTTTATCTAAGACAAAAGGATTTTTTCTGCTCCAAGTACCATGCTTTTCTTTTTAGACAGTCTTCTATGCATCCTTTGAAACTACTTGAATGAAGTTGGCTATTGCAGTCCATAGTAGCTTCTTTTTTCTCCTGTGTCTTGCGTCGTTAAAATAAATGCACCTGAGACTGCCATTGTCCATGATGGGGCTTTGGTTAGGCAGATAAGGTGCACTATCAACCTGCCATAACAAAGTTTAAATGGCCTTTTATGCCCCATTGATCCTTTCTTATGCTCACATGATGTCTTGGTTTAGCGTTCTAGATGGAATCTGTATTATTTGTTCTTCTATATAGCATTAGGGTAAAATAAATACCAGTACTTACTATAAGACACACGCATATATGGGTTTCTCTCTGTGTATATAGATATACATGTTGAAATAATTTGAATTTTGGAAAATAAAAGTCACGTGTTTGTCAAAATTTCCAACTGAAATTATTTATATATTTGATTGTGTTTAGTTTTGCCTTTTTTCATTGAAAGGTCACAATCATAGACCAAACTTTATTGGTGTTTGAGCAAATGCAATAGACAGCGATATCAAATATGATAATTTCAACCTTCAACTGTGAGCTTGGCCTGTCTCAGAGATTAAATCATTGATAATTTTGAGCCTAGGCTCTACCATATTATGTTATCTCCAATCATCTGCCAATTTTCGCTCTGATTTTTTATATTGAAGTGCATTTTATTTTCTCGGCTAGCTCATTGGCCATTGAATTTCTAGTTGTTCATGCCACTTTTGAAGTCACATTTCAAAGCAACCTTCCTGATGTTGCAGCTATTGTCTAGCTCCGACATACTTGAGTCACTTCTATGTTGGCTTTTCATTTCAAGGAAACCTTCTTGATGTTGCAAGTATTGTCTAGCTCTAACATACTTGTCACTTTTATGTCTGTCTTTCATCTCTTTCATTATGTGTTGGTAGGTTTATCACTTGCAAAAGAACTTATGCTACTGCTTCATGTGAGATTGTCCTCCCTATGCCATACATGTCTTCCTACTTTCATGGGGAAGTCACTTATTTCATGATTGCACATAAACCGCCTACAATCACTACAAGAAAGTGGTTTTTTACTGACAAAAAATGTCAATAAAAATAAACAAAACACTAGTGGCTTTACTGACATTTTATTGTCAATGTTAGTAAAATCAGTGCCAAAGATACTTTTACAGATGCTTAAACAAGATGTTAATAAAAGCTAACCTTTTACTGACGTGAAAGAACACATTACTAAAGATGTAAAGGTTTTACTGACAGACGGCTATCTTCAGTAAAATCTTTTCCACTAATGCGGAAAAACTTGTCGCTAAAAATGGTAGACCTATACTAGTGAAATTTTCACAATTATAGGTCTCCTGGTTATTAAAAAAAGAACTCAAGTAACTCAGTAAAGGAGGTTATGGATCTACGGCTATTTGTCTAGTATCAAAAGTACTAAATAAAATTAATAACAATGAAAAATAAGGAAAAAAAAAATAGAAAAGGAACTCACGAAAAAATTTAGCTTCCATAGTTGAAGTGGCAATTGGCATCCACTTTTTTGCAATATAATCAGAAATAAAGATAAGTGACAAAATAAACATATAAAATACATGAAGAGAGAGATAAATAGTGGAACATACCTTAGGATTGAGAGAAGCTTATTTTTGTAACCCGGCTATAGATTTACTAACGGTAATGTTTTTATGTCACTAATAGTTAAAATATGGGCGGGAAAGGAAGGATGGGGAGTAATTTAAATATTTAACCATTACTAAGGGAATTATCATTGCATCACTAATGATTTGATTTTTGAATTTTAAAAAAGTGAACAAAAAACTAAAACTTTTACTACTGATGTGGAAAAATGTCATTGACTATCATAACTTTTATAGACGTTTTTCATTGAAAATCAAAGGAAAATGAGATCTTTATTAATGTGGTTTGAGATGTATACTACCTATACCGGTGATTTTCTCACTGCTATAGGCTTCTAAATCAATCGAAACGCCAAATACGTTTTGGGGTTGCAGTGTAGAATCAATCTTCACTGGCCTTTTAAATGCCAGGTCAATAGTGATTGGCATATATACAGTTTGCACTGCGAAGACCTATACCGGTGAAATTTTGACGTAAAGAAAAATGGACTTTTATTGGCGCAAATCTCTGCCCGTCAGTATAGGTGCACATCTTTATCCATGCCTCTTTCAAAGGTCAGTAAGGAAAGATATACCGGTGAAAGCGCTCACCACATTAGGATGCTTTCTTGTGAACCTCCCAAAGGCAAGAAGTTTTACTAACAAGAATCCGCTACCGGTAAGTAATGCTTCATTTTGGCTGATATTCAGACGAGAATGTCTACCTGGTACTGCAGTGAGTGGCACGGTCCAGTGCTAGCTGATACATGAAGTCAGCTGCGTGTGCCTCATAAGTTTTTGGGCTTACGCTGCTTCAAGAGATTCACATTTCTGCACCACATATTTTTCACTTATGGTGTGTCAACTTAAGTGTAATATCTCTCTCCGCTAATCCAGTCTTTTATACAGAAGCAAGCACATTAAGATAGACGTTTACTTTGTTCACGACGAGATTGCCAAGCACCATCTTGGAATCTGCTACGTTTTTGGTCAAGGTCACTGAGATCCTTAATAAACCCTTTAACATATACATACTTTGAGTATTTATGAGACAAGCTGAACACTCTGTCCCATGGTTCAGCTTGAGGAGGGATAAAAACCGCGTAGAAGATGGCAAGAATAAAGAGGAAAGTGACAAGCCTTTCAGTCCCCCAACGCTGATATCTTGGGAAGACTCTCCTACGTAAACTACACACACCATCCCCTTAGCTGAAGATAAGCACTATGTGGAAATAAAATATATCAAGATAATGTGAACCTTGTCAATCCTACAAATCAGGGATACTTTAACAAAGTTGAAACCGAACGAGTGGTGCATATAATGGAACCTCTCTGCTTGACAACGAGACAGTAAATATTCACTATGGCAGACAAAGACCAAAAGGTCAAATCATGTTAATCACTGGCTCCTCCTCTCTTGTGTTTTGCATTTAGTGATGTTCAACGAATAATGTCCCTAAAGGTAGACCATCATTGACAGCTCAACAAAAACATCATGGAAGGCCATAGATAAAAGAAGACCATTACTGAATACTGACATCCATTTTGAAATTCTAGTAGAGGGTAAATACGGCAGGACATTTAATGACAATGTGGAAGTAACATCATTAAAGGTGGAATATCAGTGACATTTCTGAAGGAACGTCACTCAAGGCCATAGGTAAAAGTAGAAACCATAAATGATGATCTGGTAGAAACGTAGTGAATCGCAGAGATGGACTGTCGTGACTTTTACTAACGCAACATTTTGCACCAGGGTTTCACCCCATTGATATATACCAGTGGATAAGCTCATTGCTAGAGGCATCATCAAAGAATGCGCATCATTAAAGGTGTCTATTTACTGATGTTTGCAGTTTGTGTCGGTAAAAGCCCCACTTGTACATATGTTATCAAGGAAACTTCTGTAACGAATCGATGTTTAATGGCATTCCCTATGGAACATCAATAGATGTTAAGATTTACTGATGTGATTTTTTTTCTTTTGGCATCATTGAGTAGCCTTTTTTTGTAGTGTCAATTGTGAGAATTTCTTCTTCTTCTGCCTGGTGAATAATGTGACTTCCGTGTGATCCTCAGCAAGAAGACATTTGAAATAGATAGTGCAAACGTCCAGAATCTAACTGGACTCCGTATTCTTTGCTTTCACTTTCCATAGGCCTGATATGAAGTTTTGTCTTTCTACCTTTGGTCATAGCATGGAAAAAGGCAATATTTTTGTCTCCTTCATCCAGCAATTTTATACGTGATATTTGTTTTCATATCACTTCCTCAATTAACAAAGTCAGCACCAATGCTAGTCTAATGCTCCTCGTCTAAGATAGATGCATCACCTTTGTCCACCCTTTTCCTGCAATCCTTCATCTGGCTTCCTTGTCAACTGGAAATATGGAGAGTGCCTAAAGAGTATATTCTATTTCTGAATTATGTTAGAGGAACAGTGTCTAGAGGCCAGTATCTCGGCTTCTTTTCTACCAATAGCTACATTACACAGTAATATGCAAGTGGGTCTTATCAAATACCATCTAAGTCACTTGCTATACATGTTTTAGAGAGAGAGAAAGAGAGAGAGAGAAAGCCGATAAAATGGAAATGCATAACAAAATTTGGGAACAAGAAGTTCCCTAGATACGGGAACAAACCACAAAAATAAAATAAAAAGAACGTATTATAAGAAGTTCCCTAGACAGCAGCACAATAAAGAGAGTACTCAGAAATAGTAGAGCCAGCCGAGATAAAAATTTTAAGCTGAAGGGCATTAATTGAAAAAAAAAAACTTAGACAGTTAATGGCACCATGAATATATATAAATGAGCAATTAGTTGAGAGTGCCAATGTGTAATTACATAAAGAAATTTCTTGGAATCATGGGTGTTTGCTCAACACACGAACTATTAGATCCTCTTTATAATTTGTCCAAACCATACTTGGCAAGAAACATCCAACCGGGACCCGTCATTCATCTAGAGTTTGCATCTATGCGTTCAATTTAGCTTTCGCTGAATCTTATAAAGTATGCCAAACTAACCTTTCAGTTATAAAACATTTGTTGCCCTAAATTTCACTTAGCGGCCATTTGTTCATGTCATTTTCATTTACGGGTCACTGTTGCGTATTTCAATCTCGCTGTCTCAAGGATGTAAATACGAGTGCAGGGCATTCAAACGAATCCATATCTATATATTTAATTGATCTAAATCAGAGCCAGCATCTTTCTACCAAAAACAGACATAAATGCAATATTTAAAGGCAAATTACACGAAAGAGATTTACCTAATAATTGATTAATTTGCATGTGTGCAACACACAAAAAAATGGCCATTTCCAGACACGCGTACACTCGCGTGCACATACATGTTAACAATACCATCAAAGTTTTAAGTCAAAGCTCGAATCTGGCCAGGATTTGAGGGTCAAAGATAGAATTGTTTATTAAACTATTTGTGACTGACTAAAAATGAACAAAATTCAGGCAAACCCCGATGTTGATTATTGACATTAATATACAGAGAAATGCTAGCCGTATTCTTGTAAAGTTGTTGATCTGGTTGACGTTACAGTAAGCCAATCCATTTAAAGCTTGTCACATTGATGTACCAATGTAGAAAGCTAATGATTTAATATCAATTTTTTTCTGACCACTAAAATAATCGAATAACGGAAGATGCTCGTCGGATCATGTTCATGTAGACGAGACCGCATTAGTCATCAAAACATCCATGATTAATTATAGTACTGCATGGAATAGCACACTAAATTGTCACTAGAATATTATAACTACTTTATTTATTATTATTATTATCTTGAAACTAGATACTTGACTCCGGATAGTCTGCTGGTTTGGTTCTTTGATTTGATGTCTGCCCTGATTGGTTTCCACTGAAGGAAAATATTTCTTCCTGGTACCGAGTTCCTTGACAATCACATTAGAAGGGAAGAAACCAATGAATTGAATGAGTCCCGTTACATGTTCTGGAGCCAGCCTCCTACTAAAAAAATTTGCCCTACAGGGTAAATCTTCTTAGGCAGGGCGTTGCTGGCCCCGGCCGCCAAAAGTTGCTGGGGCCGGCGAGGAAGGGTGTTGCCCAAGGTCGTAGGCCACCTGCAATGACCTGCCTGGGTGTCCCAGTGGCATCCAGGGGCGGCGACCGCCTCCTCAACCTCAAAAATGCGGAGGCCTCTCCCATCCAAAAAATTTTGCCTTCGATGAATTTTTTTTTAACGCAATAGGAAAGTCATCACCTCCCCTCCGCGCGCCGTGAGGCGCTGATGATGGCGGTCACTGCCTCTTTGCATCGCAGCCATTTAGCTGAGAAAGGCAGAGATGTCGGGCGACGCTGTCCAATGGTGGGCGGAATCCGCCAGTGCTGAGAGGGGGTACACAGGAAGGGAGAGGGGTGGGGGGGAGAGAGAGAGAAAGGAGGTTCTCAAGTGATCCCTGCGGGTTTCATTTTTTTTAACTATAAAAGGGAGCATCAGATGCTCAGGGTTGAGTGATGCCGAGGCAAGCTCGTCACTGGGGCCTAGCTTGCGGTCTCCTTCAATGGGTTGTGTGGCGAACTTTTTTGTCTCGGTCGCGGCCTCCGACAGGGTTGTCCGCTATCACCTTTGCTTTTCAATTTAGTTGCCGAGTGCTTTTCTGCCTTATTTCGTCACGCGATTGTCGTTGGTTTCATCACTCCACATTCACTTTCCCACTTGCAGACGTTCTCCACCCTTCAATATGCAGACGATTTTCTCTTGTTTGGCACTGCTTCCCGCCAACAGATTGTGAGAACTTGGCTCATCCTTAGAGTTTTTGAGCTTGTCTCAGGTCTTTCTATTAACTCCTCGAAGTGTCACCTTTCTCTTCTTCACACGGATCCGGCCTTGGTGCTTCTTGTGGAAGCTTGTTTTGGGTGTAAGGCTGCCGGCCTGCCCATGGACTACTTGGGTCTTCAGATTACTTCGTCGCCTCCTGCGCCCTCCTTTTGGGACGGTGTGGAGCAGAAGCTGTCGGATCGCCTCCATTGTTGGCAGGGAAAGCTGCTTTCCCTGCCAGAACGTCTTACCCTTGCTAAGCACTGTCTTGCTTCTATCCCGCTTCATGCCTTGGCGGTCTTTCGACCTCCTTCGGTTGTACTGAGAAGGTTTGACAAGATCATTCGTAATTTTATTTGGGATGGTGATCGCCCCTCGGATTGTCTAGCGCGTTGGGATATGGTTGCCCTTCCGCGTCTTCTTGGGGGTGCTGGGATTACCAACCTTAGTCGGGCGTGTGAGTCCTCTTTATGTTCTTGGTGGTGGCGTCTGGCAACTGAGTTTTCTCCCATCTCCCTTTTCATTTGTTCCAAATACGACAAGTCTTCCCCTAGTGATTGGAATATTTCCATCTCTCACACCTCTCCTTCACACTTTTGGAGCGGTCTGCTTTCTGCCCTTCCTCTTTTCCTCCGCCTTGCTGACCTCCCACCGCTCGCCCCCCCCTCCTGGCCTCTATAGTCTTCCCGTGAATTCACTTTTTCTTCTTGTTACCTGGCCTCTTTTGGTTCTTCTGTTGCGTCGCTTCCACCCCGGTCTCTTTGGTCCCCTGGTCCCTCTCCCCGTGCCGTTGCTTTTGCTTGGCTTCTCCTTGCTGGTCACATCAATACTTTTGACCACCTACAGCGTCTCGGTATTAGTTTAGCTAACCAATGTCCCCTCTGTCTTGCCGCGGCTGAGTCTCGGGTTCATCTTTTTACCTCTTGTCCTTTCTTCTATAGTGTCCTTACCTCTGCATGGCCTTCCTTCGTTAACAACCTCCCAAACCCACCATCCATTCGCCTTTTGTTCCTCTTTCGTCCTTCTTCTCACCTGTCTTTTACCTGGGGTCGTGTTTGGAGGTTGTGGCTCATTTCTTCTTGGTGGCGCATTTAGGAAGAGCGCAACAACAGGGTATTCAGGGACACCTTCACATCGTCGGAGTCTGTGGCACGCCGTGTGCAGGGATATGTTCACTTTGCTATTCGGCTACGGCGCCGTCCTTCGTCTACTGCTGGGTGACTCTACTGTTCCGATTGTCCACTCTCTCTTCACCTCTCTTATTACGTTTTATTTAGATACTAACTTGTATATTCTTTTCTTATATTTTGTTTCTGTGGTTTGCTTATGTACTTAGGGGACTTCTTGTCCCCAAATTTTGCTATATATTTCCATTTTATCGGCTCTCTCTCTCTCTCTCTCTCTCTCTTTATATATATATATATAGTGGCAGCTGAAGGAAAAGCAAGAAGGCAAAGATGCTGAGGTTTTTTGGTCATCTAGCATTAGTATATATACCTTTTTCATTTTTTTTCCTTCAATCCCTTATTTGAAAAAACCAAAGGCTCAGATTTCTCCTTTTCTATCTAACATCTAAATGTCTAACTCTTACCAATATATACATATATATATGGACAATTGAAATCAGCTGACTACTTTTGTAACTTCCTAACTATTTTTTTATTTATCTCACTAAAAATCATTCCAAAAATGTGTATTCCATTGCTAAAAAGGTGGTCAAATAATTACACATCACCAATGCACTTTTGTAACAGTTTTTAACACAAATTAAAAAAAATGGCTATGAGGTAGTCGGCTGATTTCATATAAATATATAACACTTAGGTGCTAGACAGATAAGCATAGCCGGAAAACCACTGACTCGGACTCGGATCGGCTTGAGACTAGGTCATCGAGTTGACTCATAACAAGGCTGGGTTTGGTTATAATTGTTATAGTTCATTTTTCAAAAGATAAATAAAAAAGGTAACTCGGCTGGGTTTGGTTATAATTGTTATAGTTCAGTTTTTAAAAGATAAATAAAAAAGGTAACTCCATGAGGATTTCGTGTTTATTTTTCGTCAACAAAAACTAAATAACATGTAATATGATTATTTTAAAATATTTAATAAAGTTTGTGAGATTTCAAAATTTAAACAATAACAAACTTCAATATTTAGAAATGCACAATGAAAGAAAATATGTAATTAGGTTGGCGAACCCAGTTGACCGATCAACTCACCATTCAGCAAATGGCCGATCGTTCCAGACTCAAGCGACTTGCGACTCAGATTATTGAGTTTAAAAACTATGTATATAAGGAATCATCTTGATCGTTGAACTTTTCAAGAAGAATCGTTAAGAGGAAAAATAAAGAGAAAAAGTTGTAAATTAAATTATGCCAGATGACCGAATATACTATCTCATTTTTATATTTATTTTTCTCTCATATGGCCCATCGATTTTAAGGAGAACCGACACTTGAAATTAAGTTGATAAAAATACAAGCAAAACTACATTTTCACACTGTAGAAATACCCTTCATAGGAGGTAAAAAAGTCAGTTTCCTTAACTGAGATCCCAAGACATCATTCGAAGAGTATTTCTATCCCTTGGAAATAATGCTCTGTTTCTATTACTTTTTAACTTAATCACAATTATCCAATTTTTTTTAAATCAATGAATCAAACGATTCTCATCCAATATGGTATATAAGGTCTTCTAGTTGACATCTTCCTATATATATATATATATATACATATATATATATATACATATATATACATATATATATATATATAGTTTGCTACCAATTCCTCATACATCAGATTTAAGGAGAATTGTTGGCTGTTGATTTTAGTGAGATCTAATGGTGGAAATTAAGGTGAAAAAAAAAAAGAATCCAGTCACATTTTCATGAGACTGAAATGTCCCCTAATGGATGGAACAATTCTTGAAAATATACCTACGTTTCCATTTTTTTACTTATTCTCCACTTGAAATCAATAAGCCAGATAATTCCTGTTAAGTGTTTTATATCTTCCCATTTTCCAACTCACACACACACACACACACACTCATAATATATATATATATATATATATATATATATATATATATATATATATATACATATATATATATATATATATGTATATATATATTGTGTACATATGTGTCAACTATTGATTTTTTTTCAAGAAATGATTGATCGAGAAGAAAAAGAAAGAGTCATAAACTAATATTAGAAGACTAAA
Organism: Nymphaea thermarum; assembly: GCA_011799765.1. Classification (NCBI taxonomy): domain Eukaryota; kingdom Viridiplantae; phylum Streptophyta; class Magnoliopsida; order Nymphaeales; family Nymphaeaceae; genus Nymphaea; species Nymphaea thermarum. The sequence continues at coordinate 96,929 of JAANDH010000762.1, forward strand.
GAGCTCTATCTGAGTGAGAGAGAGGTTAGAAGGGGGTTTTAAGGCTAGGGTTTCATGGTTTTTCGGTGGAGGGATCTAGAATGCGACTAATGGTTGATCCTTTTCGGGTAAGGCACCAACCTAGTGTTCCTGGGTGGATTTATTCGGTAACTATGGAGGTGACTTGGTAGAGGATGAAGGCGATCAGAGGTCTGGATAGGTGATGGCAGCTTGTGTATTGTGATTCTGATGTTGGAACTTGAGTGATGTTGGAACTTGAGAAGAAGAAACAGCCAGTCCTATCCCTGGTGATCACATGCTTTGTCGAGGACTCGTTTGAAAAGACTATGGAGTATGGATACGTTGTGCCAAAAATGTGATCACTCCAAAGGAACAAGAACCCATGTTTCTCCTTCTTGGGGGACGGGGTATTCTTGGTTTGCATGGGTAGCTAGGAAGAATTTCTGGCTGTATTGTGGAAAGGCACCTGGCATATGGGGGTTTGAGACTTGGTGGCTAGCGTTTAAAATCCAGGTGACTGCTTGAAGATGGAATATATAGTTACTGTCCCACTCTGGCTATAGTTCATAACCTGCATCCTTGGTTATGGAACAAGAAAACATTTTGAGGGATTGTCAAAGCATTTGGAGGCGATTAGTTGAAGTCAATAAAAATACCATGACTCTTATGATACTGCGATATGTGAAGCTCTGTGTCGATGCCCTTCTAGGGTTTACTCTGGTGTAAGAAGTGAAATTGAAATGGATGAGAAGATGATGGTGTTTGAGGTGATATATGAAAAGGATATTAAAACATGCTCGACATGCAAAGAAATAAGTCACATGATAGAGCAGAGTAGGAAAAGAGTAGGCAGTACCCCTTGATAATGAGGGAATGCTAGTGGATCAAGGCTGGTCGGAGGTTTCCTCCAAATGCATTAACCAAAGAGAAAAATCCAATGAGGAAACATTGGGGTGTTATATAGATTCCAGAAGGTCGTAAGGAAGGATGAAAGATGAGGCTATAGTAGAGGATGGCAATTGCTTCTCATCTTTGAACATGGTGGTAGAGATCGGAGATGATCGAACATTCAATAAAGAGGTGACAATCAGCAAAGATATTGTGGGAGATCAGGAGGCTACTGAGTTGGCATAAAAGTTGTTAAGATTGTGGGAAAAGAAAGGAACGTTTGAAGGCAAGATGATTGTTGAGGAGGAGCAGATGAAATGGTGGCGTGTAGGGAAACAAGTATTTCAAACCTTACTCCCAATCAAAATTCAGGAATATATTTTAATTGTAATCATGAGAATTTCTTGAATATTAAGTTCAACAATGACTGGGGATGGAGGTGGATTCCCACCCGGTTTCTTGAGTAAAGTGACATGAGAGAAAGATTCTAACGAAAACCTTTTGATTATATTCCATTTGGCAAAATTGGGAATTTAACTTGGGAGAATATGGCAAAAAACACAACCAAGTATCCGACTCCATATTTTGACTCACCCAGAAGGGGTAGAAAAGGAAGTCTTAAAGCAATCACAAATGTGAAGGAAAGTAAATCATTGGCTAATCACAAGGAGGAGGAAAATGAACATGTAAAAGAACTCCTGGCAGTATTGGAAAGTGATGGTGTGGTAGAGCAGGGAGGAAAAGATAATGAATAGGGGAAAGGCCCTTATTCATTCAGTGAAGTGTTTTGAATTTGTTAACATGGAATATAAGTGGTCTTGTAAGAATAACAAGGTAGAAAGAATTAAGACATATCCTGCAAGATTATAGTCTGGCCATATGTGTAATGGCAAATTCTATGTTGAGTAAAAGAAATTTTGAAAAATATATGAAGAAGCATGAAAATTATGTATTCCATGCCGGTTTTGATAGTAGTAGGGATATTGCCTACATTATTTTGGTTGGAATCCTTCGGAGTGATCAGTTGTCAATGTTGTTTTGATTAGTTCAATATCATGATAGAGTGTGAGTCAAGGGTCCACAGGTCACGTTTGTTTCTTTTGGAGTTTATTTCAGTACTGATTACATGATGCATAGTCAACCATTTTTACAAATTCGTAACATGTTGTCTTGTATAAAAATCCTTTGTGTTGTCCAAGGAGATTTTTATTGTATGAGGGGAATAAAAGATAATTCAATTAAATATCCCAATGTGATCTCATGCAGAGTTTTTAATTGTTTTTATGCATGACTTTGACATGAAAATTGTGTAGGATGGTATGAGACCAATGACATGTTCGATTAATCAGTTAGCTAGGCTGGGTGATTATTAATAAGCATTGATAGAAAATGCAAAAGGAAAATGTAAGTTTGAAAATGTAGGCCAAGACAATTTCATACCACAGTCCATTGTTGGTGAATGTTAATACAACCCATAATCAGGTTGTTGGAAGAGGTGTGTTTAGATTTTATTGATGCTTATTTCAAGAAGATGAATGTGACTATATTGCCATGGAGAAATGGCAAAGAACAACTTTAGGGTGAGCAATGATTAGATCATTATAGAAATTGGAAACTATATGGAAGGTCTTATCATTCTAGAATTGTAAACAACATGAAACATTTCTCTAAGAGTAAGCCATTGAGAACAAGGGCATGAAGGGAGTCGCAAACATCTCTAAGAGAGGAAAAATGCTCTGGAAACAAATGATGCTTTGTAATTTTCAAGATGGCCTATGTGTAACAACAGAAGAGAATAGTCACTATTCTGCCCTATTGCTAGTAAAGAGATTCAGGGGGCATTGTTTAGCATGCACAATGAAAAATCCCTGAGGCATGATGGATTCGTGTTAGAGTTTTTCAAGCATTGCCGGAATCAAATAGAAGAAGATGTCATAGTGGCAGCCTGTGATTACTTTGTTACAGTTAAACTGGTAGAAAAGTTAGTAGATTATGTTTAAAATTAATTCCTATGTCAGTGGGTGCGATTGATATAAAGCAACATAGACTAATTGAGTTATGTGATGTAGTTTATATAGTCATTGCTAAAGAAATTGTGTACAAAATGAAAGGAATTATTGCTAGAATAGTGCAATTAAATCAAAGAGACTTTGCCCCCATCACACTATTCAAGACCAATTATTAGTAGTGCAAGAATTGATTAATGACCTAGACCATAACATAGGCATGTCCTTTTCGTTGAAGTAAGACATTGCAAAAACCTACGACATGGTGCACTGACCTTTTTCAGGGAGTATTTTATCTTTATAGGGATTTTTTGATGGTTTAACTAATAGAATTATGCTTCTAGCATCAACTGTCTTTTATGTTGGCACTCAATGGCACGGAGGGCCAATTTCTTTCAACACTAGATGTGCTTTGAGGCAAGGGACCCAATCTCCCCTTACCCCTTCATTCTTATAATTGAGGTCTTAACAAGGAGAGTTAGTTGGGAGTAGGTGAATAAACTAAACTCCCTAAATATGTGAAGATTAGTTTCAATTCTCTTGGATTTTATTATAAACATGATATACTGTTTGTGTGCAAAGATGATGACATTTTGTCTTTTAATTGTATTGTATATATGTTCTAAGAGTTTGGAGGAAAATCAGGCTTTTTGGATTAACCCTACCAATTCTTTTGTCTGTCCCATTTCATGTTCCAAATTCTGATTGTGAGATGCTATATGAAGAGCCAGGATAGGGTAAGATGTTGTTGCCTAGAGACTACCTTGTGACAATTTGATTAAAAAGGTTGAACAAAGGTCTGCTGAATGAAAAAAAACACTTCCCTTTTTAGTGGTGTGGAAAGGGGTTGGGGAAGGGTTCTTCATAGGACATTTGATTTACCAAGTTATTGGATATTGGATGGTGTTTTTTAGGTTGTCAAGTGGTGTTATCAAATACTTGGAAAGACTTTGTTGTAGGTTTGTACGAGGAGAGATGGAACAACATAAGAAACTACATTTGGTAGATTTGCAAACTAGGTCTTTACCTATAGAGGGAGGAGGATTAGGCTTGTTGAACCTTGAGCTATATAATAAGCCTCAGTTAGTCTATCTAACCTTTCAGATGTGTACTACTGAATTACACTAGGTAAAATACTTGAATGAGAAATATTAAAAAGTAGTTTATGGACTCATAAAATTAAATCCTATGGCCCCTATATATTTGGAAAGTAATTTACTAGAAGTTAGTCACATGGGTAAATGTAAGTTAGGAAAGGAATCCAAGACTGATTTTTGGAATGACAATTAGAGGTGGGATATATTGTTTTTCCTTATTGGTTGTGAGGAATGATGAAAAAACAAATATACCATAAATTTTTCAGTGCAGCAAATTCAACAGATCAATAAAAGATCCTTTAAGACAATGATCTTCTTAATCTAGTTGATACACATTGTGAATTGCACAAAGTTGGTGAATGATGAAGTTTCATTGTGGTGGGGGTAATTGAACGTTAACAGCTTCTAGAGAATGGATAGGGCAAATTGGTTACAGCTAGGTGGACATTATATATGGCCGCTTATGAGAGGCTTCTCATCTTTGATGGACTTTAAAGGTTGGGTTCTCTAGTGGTTAACATTGTAAAAATGAAGGTGAAACTAGTCACCACAAATTGGATTGCAGAAATGCTCAATCAGTGTGGAGATTTCTTATTGTCAAATTAAACAGAAAATTCATAGTTGTCATTTTAGTAAACAAAATGTGGCAATGGTGGTGATGGTTTAAATTTATGGCAAATTGGATGGGAAGGTACTGGTTAATGGTGTTTCCATTAGTCATTTGGATATGGGAAACCATAATGAGGCTCTACATGAGGATAAATGATAACGAAAATCAAGAAGAGATGTTTGTGAGATGTTGTGGTATGATGTTCAGTGTGGCTGATATCAATTGTGAGGCTTGATCGTTCGCCAAGTTATAGGGAGTTGAATTTTATTATAGCATCCATAAAGGTAAAATTTACTCACTCTTACAAAGTACCAATTATGATTCGAGCTATAGATGATGTGACTAATTTATTAGAATGTATCGGCTGAAGTCAGTTTTGGATGGGATGAATGTAGCATGATTGATGATTTAATTGGAGACTTTCCCTATCTGCTCAAATAGTCACATATGTTTTGAGTTAAAAAATAAAGAAGACCCTAGAGAACAAAACGAGACTTTCCCTATGAACCTGTTTGCTATAGAAAATCTCTCAATACACAGAATGGTGAGTAGCAATGGATAAAGAATTTCATGCCCTATAGCAAAATCAAACATGGGAAATTTCCACGAAAGGATCATTTTCATGCCATCCATTATAAGTGGTTTACAAGCTCAAATACAATACTAATAGAACTATTGTTAGACACAAAGCAATCCTCATGACTAAAGGTTATCTTAGTAGGCTGGAATTACTTTTATGAAGACATTTAATCTGATCATTAAACCAATATTTGTGTGGTTCTATGTCTCTTTATCTGCACATATCAAATGGGACAATCACCAACTTGATTTCGACAATGCTTTCTTAAACGGGTTTCTAACCAAGGAAGTTTACATGTAGTTTGAAGGTTATGAAGACCCCAAATGATCAAATCATGTGTGTCATCTTGTTTTGTCTTGTGAGGGCACATTGGAGCATGAAATAGGCACCACACGCCTAATACATGTGTCTTAATAAATTCCTAGAAAGTTATGGATTACATATCTCTACCTTAGATCCATCTTTTATTAATGCTCAAGGATGTCAAGCCTTTGTCCTTGTCTATGTGGATGACATTGTTGCCATAGGACCAGCTAAAGAGGTAAAAGTGAAGGTGATTCAATAGTTGAAACAATACTTTTCCATAATATGGGTTGTTTGACATCTTTTAAGGAGTTAAGTTTATCTATGAAAATGATTCAACTTATCTTAGTCAAAATAATTATTTGCCTAATGGACTCATATTGAGAATGCAAAAATGTCAGCTAGCCCTATGAGCACCAGACTTAAATTTCTCAAGGAAGGAGCTTCTTTTGAGAATGAGACTTTTGATTAAAGTGATGTCAGTGCACTTCAATATGTGTGCTTCACCAAGTCAAATATTTCATTTTCAGTAAATAAGGTCTACCAATATATGCATCTGCCCACTATTGATCACTAGAAGGCGGTAAAGTGTATTCTAAGATATGTTCAAGGTATATTTAACTATAGCTTGCATTTTAAACAAACCAAAGGTCTCTTGATTCTCCAAGCCTATCCGACACCGGCTGGGTTGGATGTTTGAACGATCAAAAGTCAATAAAAGGGTGTGTGATATTCCTTGAAGGAAATGCAATTTGATGGTTCTCAAAAAAATAACAAACTATTGCATTGTCCAATGCAAAGGCTAAACACAAACCATTGTGGGAGGTGTTGCAGACTTATTTTGGACTCAATCCTTATGGAAGAGTCATTGTTCAAACCAAATAAGGCTCATGTTCTTTGGGCCAACAATTCATGTTGCCTTTTTCATGCTTTTTCCCTTCAATGAATGTACCAAGACTCCCAGATGCGTCTAACCATGGCAGATATTAATAGACTTTTAACGGGTTATTTCCTTGCTGAAAGGAGCTGAATGGAAACAAGTGCCCAAGCAATCAGACAACTTTGGATTATTATGAAGCTACAAAAAAAGTATTCTTGTCAACAAGTATTATTTCTCAACCTTACCCCAATTAGTTTGGCCAAGACAGCCAAATCAATCAACTATTTTGATTGAACTGGTGACTCTTTGAGTGCGATAAGTGAAAGTAGTCTCAACCAGTGCAAGTCCTGTCCAATTACGGTATGAAGCATTATCATCTTCTAGCCCATGTAATCGTCTGACTCTCATGGTTACCGTTAATAAGAGTTATTCTAACTAGATATCTCACATGTATGATCCACGGATCAGTCCTCAAATAAAAGAAGACAAAAGTGGAAGGTCAAACATTGTAAATGAATACATAGCTAACATAAGTAACCCTCATAAATTGTTTTTTGGACATGCTATTACCAAGCAAAAAAAGTAAAAACCAAGTACAAACAACAAAGTAAAAGTTAAAAAAACATTTTCAAAAACCAACTATGTTAGTTGTAGTTAAACATATTCATTAAAAATATGAAGAAATAAAAAATTGCACTAATTTGATCTTAGTATCCAGGTACCATTCTAATGAAAGCACTATTCATGCTTAGATGAAATACATGGAAGTCAACTTCCACTTTGTCAAAAGTCATGTTCACAAAATCACATAATGATTCAGTTCATTGAGACAAATGAACATGTAGCTGATGGTTTGACAAAACCACTAAATCTTGCCTTACATGAACAATTGAAAGGCAATTTGAGCATTTCATAATACACCCTCAAACCGGGGGCGGCATGTTAATGACAATTATTCAACCATTGATCAGCCAGCTTGTGCCATGGTAATCTTAGGAGTGTACAACCTTCAGTTACATGAGGATACCCATTAATTCAAATTATTTTTTTGAGTATAGCAAGTGTATCTCCATCATTATTTTTTATTTGTTGTAATCCTTATCTCATGTAATGTTTTTCATTGAGATTATTAATTTAAATAATCATGCACTCTATGCACATTGTGTAAGTGAGGATTCTTTCCAATTATTGTGATATTGAACTAACACAACATTAGCTCGGTAGTTTTCAAGTGCATGCCTTTTGCAATGGAATTAATAAGAGCATGCATGGTCATCAGTGACATACTTTTGCCTACGACCCACTTCATATGTATGTACATTTTTTTATTAATTAATTTCATACAAGTCCATAGATACCAGTCATATCATAGATCATTAGGTCAGCTAGTTTGTGTGACTATTCTTTTTCTTGCTTTCATTGTCCTACTGATGTAAGGAAGCCATCACCCTCCTCTTGCATCATGCTAGGTGTTTCATCTTCACCTTATTAAGTGATATATCCCACCAGTTTTTCATGATATGCTCATAATTGTGCTGCAACATGCATCCCAAATAGTTCTGAGATTTGTGAGCTTCCAATGCTCAATATTAGCTGCAAATAGTGTTCTTATTTAGTTTGACAAAAATTTGGAAGTGATAATAGAGCTTAAGACTGGAACTAATAAATTAAGATGCCTTCTTCACACCATTTAAATTCACCATGTGGACTTCTATTGTAAACATTCAAATAAAATAAATAAAAGAGACAAAATATTTAACATAGTTTGGCCAAGGAATTGGCCATACATCCACAAAAGTTATTTTTTCTCTCAATAGTTTTTCCTTTTCTTGTATGTTCCAAGGGGGTTTACACAATAGATCCAAATTTTGTATATTTTAGTTGCAATAATACTGGTGTCTTTTGCATTTATCTTGATCTCTTTATATACTTGTGTAATTGTTGGATTATTATCTTTGGTAATGATTAGAGGCCATATTAGTCTAAGGGAAGGCTATCCTCATCCAAGGCGGCGAGGGAGATTGTGGCATGCGACAAACATTTATAAACTCAAAGGTTAGTGCGTGATTTCTTTTGGTGAAAGTGTGCAACGTCGTTGGATTGTTTTAAAGTTAGGTTCGGCCAAGGTACATTGAGTTCACTCCCTAGGCAACATCCCTAGAGCTTGAGCAGCAATTTCCACGGTTGAAATTGGTTTTAAACCTCTCCTTATGAGTCACAAGTGATCTTTAGAATAATCGTATTCTTAATTGAGAGTTTGAAGCAATTCCACCAGTGAAATTCCATCAAAATCCCATGGATTAGGCCTGAGATTCTCACAGTAAATCAGCAAGAAAAACATCATTAAATCAGTGCAAAAGAAGCATCAAAAAGAAGAAAATCCAGTAAGAGTATCATCACCCAACAAGAAGAAAGAAAACAGCAAATTTTGGTGCAATTTGGAGTTCAAAAGGAGGAGTTTTGGTGCTTGCCAGAATTTTGAAATTCCGGTGACCGCTGCTACTTTTCTGGCGACCTTTGCTACTATTCCAGTAAACATTTGGTCATTTGGCAGAGGACAAGTCTACCCTTGAACCAGCAAAAGAATAACTACATTTGGAACAGGCAAAGTGGGGATCACGTGCAGTTTAGTTGGAAGGGTGCCCATGGTTTCTTCTCCTTAGTCGCCGGTGCACATTTGGGTCATACAACTGCCAATCCTCACATTTGGTTAGTGGACTTTTTCTTTGACCGTGTGGACTTGCAGCCAACCATTCGGGACACGTGGCACAATCCTAGGGCATGAGAACTCGAGCTGGTCCAGCTCATCTAGCTCTTCCACATTTGTTGGCAAATGTGCGCCATTTCCATCCTACATTTGAGGATCCACTAGAACAAGACTCTTCGCATTTGAGGAGACTTTGACTCAACGTCCATCATTTGCCTTATCCTCCATCCGGTTCATACCCTAAACCAGTTAGCAGCCCCAACACATTAGGAAAAGCCACCTCTCTCACTCACCACTCTCTAGCCCCTCATTAGCTACATTTGAGCTCTTAACCTACCATTTCTTAAAAGTAGGAGTTCACTTTTGACCCACCTCCTCACATTTGTTTGTCCCAAGCTTAACATTTGGTCTCCTAATCCTATTCGACCATCTCCCAACGCCGTTTCCCATTTCCATTTCCCTTTCCTACAATTGCTCTAGGTATACCCAGTCTAGTCGTCAACATGACTTGACTTGGTCAAACCTAGCCCAAGCCAAGCCACTCCCCACTGAGCTTAGACTTAGATCAACCCACCAACACCTAGGCTACCCGAGTCAACCTAAAAGTAATTAGTCCTTCCCTTAGGCAATCACAGCCCTAGTCCACCAAGGCAGACCGCAAACACCTTGCAGCCTTGGCCCATCTCATGGTTGGAAGGACTTCATCGGCAACCTTCCTCCTAGTCGTTGCGATCAGCCAGGCATTCATTCCCGACTTCTACTTGGAGATCTATAACAGCAGAAGGCTGCCTTCATTCCAGCACCTATCAGAGCCATCTTGAGCAACGAGCTACTTCTATTACTTGAGGACTTGGAGGTCACGGGCGCTTGGAGGCATTCTTCATCCTCGGCATTAACCGGTGGATCTTCTTCGACCTTGGTCTTCTCATATGTGTAGCTGCATGGCCCGGGGGTTAGCTTTCACCCAGGTGTACCTTGCTAATCTTAACCAAGCTTGACTTGGTTGGTATTGATTCTAAACCCCCTATAGATCGTGGGAAGGTTGTCCATTGCATCTTTGCTTTCTAGCCGGCTTCCGCCACTACTCTTTCTTGTGGTACCTCGGAGGCCATTGGCCAAAGACACCACCACTAAAGAGTTAGCCTTCCTATTGGGTATTGGGCGTGATTTGCACAATTAGGCTTGGATTGTTATGGTTTGATGAGTGAGTTGTGAAAGCATTTTATGTATCGTGCACTGGCCTCTTACACTCTAGTTTTTGTAGTAGGTTTTGATTGGGATTTGGGAAACCTCACTTGTACTGATTGTCCTACTTGTACTGATTGTCCTATTGGGTTTTGCGCCGGGGTCTTGTCTGGCCGGATAGTGTCATTGTATTTAATTTGTTCTAGGTTTAGCTTAGGCTGTCTCAAGTGATCTTGGGGATAGGTTCAGCAGTATGTATTGGGTTGTGGTCGACTCTGATGTTAGATGCTATCAATTTGGTATCAGAGCCACCTTGGGAGCAGCTTGAGTATTTCGGCTTGTGATCACTTCGAATTTTAGTAGAGTGTCGACTGTCGTCTGATTTGGAATTCACACCGGCTGATACCAAATCTACCAATTTGGTATCAGAGCGAGACTTGAAGCGCAGCCAGGATTTCGTGAAGCAATTCTCAGTTTTTGACATTGGGAAGTGCAGCAATTGACTGATTTCAGTAGCGTGCTTAGTTAGTTTTAATTGGAGTTAGCAGCAAGGATTCTCAAGTGGAAAGTATTCGGTGGAGAGTTTACTATTTTCTCTAGTGTAGTGATTCTGCTAAGAGGTAACAATCTGACCTGATCAAACATTGGAATCTAGTGATTTCCCAGTAATCGGAGAGCAGATCTTACACCAATGTGTTCATAATTATCAAAGACATTCTATCCAAATTTGGTGATAAAAGGAGTACGTCTGGTGCAGCGAAAGTCAATTTTACACACCTTCAGCCTGTAGTTGACCGATTCTATGAAAACAGAACTTTCACCGGATTCCGGTGGCTGGGATTGTCTACTTTGGCATCGGAATAGGTCGAGCATAGGCTCGTTGAAAGCGCCTATGTGTCAGGAATCTTCAGTTCAAATTTCAGAATTTTTGGAGTTATTGATCAAAATTTATAAACTTTTTAATGAACCCCTCTCGCTAGAGAGCTTCCTGCGCAAATTACAACAGGCCGTCGACTGAGCAAAACAGGCTCAGGCATGACTTCCAGAAGAACGAGTATTTTACTAGAGCAGAGTTAGATCTTGATCTTGGTGGCGTTGGATTCCTTATCGTGTCTAGTATTTTACGATCAAGTTTCATGATTTTTGGAGATCTAGTTAGAAAGTTATTGATTTTACAAGTGAAGCCAGTCCCTGAGACGGGTTCTGAAACCGCAGCACCTTGGTATCCTACCTAGCAGATTGTTAAGTCTTTAGATTGGTTACAGAGTAGAACAGATTTCAGCGTGTTTACTTCAGCAGTAGGAGTTACTTTCGCAGTTGTTTTGGTAGATTAGATGATGGATATGGGTGCCCGTATTGAGAAGTTAAAGATGGATCTAGTTGTGAGCACCTACATGAATGGAGAATTCATGAAAAGCACCTTATTGATCAAGGGAGTCGACATTGGACCAATGACCGAGATGGGTGTATATCATGGCCTAGCAGCCAAGGGCATCATTTTCAGTTTTCCATAGATAAAGTTGCCCATGCAATCTGGATTATCAATACCACTTATACGGGTAGACTTATGGTAGCTGGGTAGTGTCTTTCTATTTAATCTGTTCTAGGTTAGTCTTAGGCTGTCGCAAGGTGTTCTTGGGGGTAGGCACGGCAGTTGGTGTGAGATTTTGGTCGACGCCGAGTTAGACCCTACCAGCGTCTGAGCAATTTCTTCCTAGGTTGCTTCCTGTCTAACCCTAGCTCATTGCCTCTTTGAGTCATTTCCTCCATTTTTTCTATTTCTTCTTAGTTCTTTCTTTCATCAATCCTTCCTTCTCACTTCTGAGTAAGACCGTTGGGCCCGTGACGCCGCGATGGAGGTGACCAAACCCTCACACCATGAGTCTCTCTTCTAACTTCTTAGTTATTGTCTTTGTTTTCTTCTTTTGGTTTATCTTTTTTATTTGCATATCACATTAATGAAAATAATTGTTGTTCGATCGGGGGTTTGCAAAAGCCAGACTCTTCATGGGTGGACTTGGGCTAGACCCAGGTCTGACTGTATGGGGCAGCCCCATGGAGTCCCGAGGCCCTACCCCACCGTGCCTCTCTTCTTTTTCAAAAGAAAAGCAGAAATGCTCTTCCCAGTTCCCACTGCACCTCTTCACTTTTTTGAAGTTGAAGGAAACTCTTGCCACTCAACATTTTGTTCTTTTGCTAGTCTATTGGACCGCTAGTTCCAATCACTGTGGCTCGGTTGGGTGAACACCTCCACAAATGAAAAACAACACCAGGCTACTACGTAGGTGAGCAGTTTCTTCGTTGATTCCTCCCTTTTTGCCCTAGCTCCTTGCCTCGTTCAGTTTTTGTAATTCTTCTCAGTTCTTTCTCTCATTTTTCTTTCCTCCTCACATCTCTATAACTCAATTATTTCTTTTTGGTAGATTGTTAGCATGTGAGGTGAGATGATGTTGAGCCCATGACGGTGCTTTGGAGGTGGAGGTCTACGATGTTCTCCACCAGAGACCGAACTGTCACCGCTGTGAGCCCCCTTCTTACTTCTTAGTTATTGTTTTCTTATTCTTCTTTTGATTTTAGTTATTTACGTAGGTATTGAATCGGTAAATTTAATTATTGTTCACTTAGGGATGTGTCGTAGCTTATAGCATGTAGGGATTTGGGGTTTCTAGGATTCGCCAAAGGTCATAATGGTGGTGGAGAGACTTATGCTCCACGGAAACTCACCTTTCATGGGTGGACTTGGGTTAGACCCGGGTCCAACAATATGAGGTAGGCCCATGGAAACTGGGGCAATGCCCCACTGCTCCTTTTCCTTTTCTGGACTACTGGTCCCTGGTTATGATCATTGTCACCAGATGCGCCAACCTCCACCGCAAGTCCAAAAACAACACCAATTGGCGTTTTGTTCTTCTTTTGATTTAAGTTTTTTGTTTAGGTATTAGACTAAAGAATTTAATTGTTGTTCAATTAGGGATTTGTCATAGCCTATAGCATTTAGGGTTTTGGGGCTTTTAGGACTTGCTTCAACGATGGAGAGACCTTTGCCCCACGAAGGCGCACTCTTCATGGGTAGACTATGGGTAGACTTGCATTAGACCTGGGTCCTACCGTATGATGCGGCCCCACAGAGACCCAGGGTGCTGCCCCACCGCACCTCTTCCTTTTTGAAAGAAAAACAAGAAAGCTCCTCTTACTATGCTTCTTCCCTCTTCTTGAAGTTGAAGCAAACCTCGCCTCACACCGGCTTGTTCTTCTGGTTGTCTGCCAGACCGTCGGTTCCGGCCACTGTCGTTAGTAGGACGACCACCTTTGCAAGTCGGTAAACAACACTAGAAAACATAGGTGAAGTCGGTAAACAACACTAGAAAACATAGGTGAGTAGTTTTTTCCTTGGTTCCCACTCACTCCCTTGCCTCATTCCCTCATTCAGTCATTCCCTCTCATTTTTCTAATTCATTTCAGTTATTTCTTGCCTCATTCCTTCCTTCTCGCTTCTCATTAACTCAGTTCTTTCTTTATTGCAGATTGCTTCTAGTGTGGCATGACAAGTGTTGAGCCCATGATGTTGATGTGGAATCAAAATTCCCAGATGTTCTCCACCAGTGACTGAACCCTCTCTATCGTGAGTACCTGTTCTCACTTCTTAGTTATTATCTTTTTTTTTTCTTTTGATTTAGGTATTGAATCAATGGATATAATTGTTGTTCAATTAGAGATTTGCCAAGACCTATAGCATTTAGGGATTTGGGGCTTCTAAGATTTGCTAGAGGGAGGAAGTGGTAGAGAGATGTATGCCCCACAGAGACTCACTCGTCATGGGCAGAGTTGTGTTGGACTCAAGTCTAACTGTATGGTGCAGCCCCATGGAGACTCAGGGCACTGCTCCATCGCGCCTCTTCCTTCTCGAAAGACAAACATAAATGTTGTTCCCATTGCTACTATTATCATTTCTTGATGTTGAAGGAACCCCTCACCTCTCATCGGCTATGTAGGTGAGCAACTTTTAGTTGGTTACTTTCTCTTTGATCCTGGGTCGTTGCCTCATTAAGTAATTCCCTCTCTTTTTTCTAGTTCTTCTTGGTTCATTCTTGCATTGTTCATTCTTGTTCACTTTTCAGTAACTTTGTTCTTCTTTTTGATAGATTGCTGCCCCATTAGGCATGATGGTGTTGAGCCTCCATCTTTGCTGGTGAGTTAAAAGCTTGTGTTATTCTCCACTGGTGCCAAACCCTCACCACCTTGACTCCCGCTTAGTTATTGACTTTTTTTTTTCTTTTGATTTTGGTTTTTCATTTAGGTTTGAATCAGTGAACTTAATTGTTGTTCAATTAGAGATTTGCCATAGCATGTAGCATTTAGGGATTTATGACCCACTCTTCATGGGTGGACTTCGGTTGGACCTACGTCCAGCTATGTGGGATAGGCCATGGAGATCTATGGCATTGGCCCACTGTGCCTCTTCCTTTTTGAAAGAAAAACAAAAATGCTATTCCAACTACGCCTCTTCCCTTTTCTTGAAGTTGAAGGAAGTCTTCGCCTCTCACCGGTCACTGTTGCCAAGTGGTGCGACCACCTCCACAATTGGAAAGTGACACCAGGCTGCATAGGTGAGCATTTTCTTCCTTGATTCTTTCATGTCTGTTGTGGCCAATTGCCACATTGAGTCATTCTCACTCTTTTATAATTCTTCCCAGTTCTTTCTTGCTTCGTTCCTTCCTTTTTAATTCTCAACAATTGAGTTCTTTTTTTTGGCAGATTGCTGGATCGTGAGGTGTGATGGTGTTGAGCCCATGTTGCTGTTGTGGAGGGGGAAGTCCTTACAGCTCTACATCGATGACCAAACGTCTACCATTGTGAGTCCCGGTTCTTACCTATTAGTTATTGTCTTTTTTTTTTTTCTTTTGATTTATGTTTTTTATTTTATGTATTGAATCAATAAATTTAATTGTTGTTCAATTAGGAATTTGCTATAGTCTATAGCATTTATGGATTAGGGGCTTCTAGTATTTGATGGAGGGAGGCAGTGGCGGAGAGACATATTCCCCATGGAGATCCACTCTTCATTGGTAGACTTGAGTTGAACTCGGCTCCAATTGTATGGGGCAGCCCCATGGATATCGGGGACCCTGCCCCAGCACACCTCCTTTTTTGAAAAGAAAACAAAAATTCTGTTCCCACTACATCTCTTTCTGTTTTTTGAAGCTAAAGGAAACTATGGACTCTCACTAGCTTGTGAGACTGCTGTGGAGGTGGAACACTGTGTTGTTCCCCACTGGTAACTGCACCCTCACTGTGGGGAGTTGCACTTCTTACTTCATAGTTATTGCCTTCTTATTTCTTTGGATTTAGATATTTTACTTAGTTACTAAATCTATAAAATTTAATTGTCGTTCAATTAGAGATTTGTTGTAGCCTGTAGCATTTATAGATTTGAGGCTTCTAGGATTTGCCAGAGGAAGGCAGCGGTGGAGAGTCTTATGCCCCATGGAGACCCACTCTTCATGGGTGGACATGGGTTGGACTCATGTCCAACTATATGGGGCAGCGCCACAGAGACCAGAGCACAACTGATGCAAGATGAATGCATAACCAAATCTTGTAATTGGATCTAATTGGATTTTTCAATACTTGTAAATAGGTCTAGATCCACAATCCATCCCTTTCTCTATAAAAGGGAACTTTGGATCATTTTGTAAGACAGTCAAAAGTTGAAAGAAATGCATGTTTTCTTATTTTTCTTCTGTTCTTCTTGTTTGTTTGATCATTTGCTTAAGTTTTAGTTAGTTTAAGCATAGTTTAGTTAGTTTAAGTTTAATTTTAGCTTAGTTGTGGATGTAGTTGGATTAAGATTATTTAATCTTAGTCTTTATTTGCATCAAACTGGTATCAGAGGCTACAAAAGGCTACAAAAGAAGCAATGAAAAAGAAAAGATAAGCGACGTTGCTGCTATAGGAAAACAAGTTGTAGAGTTTGCATCCAATGTAAATGAAAAAAATCTTGCAGAAATCATGCAATCTGAAGAAGAAAATCAAGGAAACCTACAACAGACTTTGGCAAAGCATGGATTTGAGATCGCCCACATCAGGCGAGACCTTACTGCTTCAACCAGGAGGACGGACGAAAGGTTCCTTGAATTGAAGAATGAGTTCAAAGACGAGATCAGAGAAATGCTACGCTCGTTTCTGCAGCAGGCACAGAATAACTCACAAAAATGTCTGACTTTACCTGCTGCAAACGAGGTCTGTCATGCTCCAAAGGAAGGAGTTCCTGCCGGAGTCCTGTTGCCGACAGGTGTAGTAGACCCGAGTCCTGACACAAAGGTCCACCACCGGAGTTTCCTTGTTGTCGCCTGGAAGAGGGGGAGAACCAGCCGCACCCTCCTCCCATCGCCAGGCAGGAATCTTGGCCTCCCTGGGTCTGCCCACCAGTGAAAAAATGAGGGCACCGAGTCTGGCGACAGGGGCGCCGTCGACATTGGGTCCTTCCGGCGCACAGGGAGAGGTGCGGCCGACTTTTCCGGCCAGTGGTAGTGCAAGGAATGTCGCCGGCTCTTCTGCAATCTGGGGGCGAAGACAGGATGTGCCCCTGTCTAACCGGCCGCCGTCCATTGTTCCGCCGCCCACTGATGCCGGTGAACCGAAGGAGGGCCGCCCGCCGCCACCGTCCACCCACCATCATCACAAGTGGGAGGTGGTGGGCACCCCTTCCCCTGCCGTTGGTTTCCCCTCTTTTGCTCAGACGAGAAGGGGGGAACTTCAGTTGCGCCTGCTCGAGGCGCTCAAGGGTTTGTGCCGGTTCCTTCTGGGACTGGTTCAAGTGGAACCGGGTTTTGGACCCGGTTCCAACCTGTATCGCCTGGTCTTCGGGTTCAAGGGTTGGGATCCAAACCTACTTCTTCCACTTTCTTTAACTGGATCCGGTGCGAGATATACCCAGGACCAAGTCCAATCTCAAATTTCTTGTCCAAAGCCTCCTCCAAAACCACCACCTTGACCTCGGGCAATGAACGGGCCGCCACATTAACATACTTAAGCGAGCGGTGAAACCTTTTTCAGCAGATCCAAACCATATCCAGACCACCTAAAGTGAAGAACTATTTTTGGCAGAATGAAGGATTTAAACTCGTCGAGGACGACTCTTCTCCAACTAGGGAAGTCTGATGCAAGATGAATGCATAACCAAATCTTGTAATTGGATCTAATTAGATTTTTTAGTATTTGTAAATAGGTCTAGATCCACAATCCATCCCTTTCTCTATAAAAGGGGACTTTGGATCATTTTGTAAGATAGTCAAAAGTTGAAAGAAATGCATGTTTCCTTATTTTCCTTCTGTTCTTCTTGTTTGTTTGATCATTTGCTTAAGTTTTAGTTAGTTTAAGCATAGTTTAGTTAGTTTAAGTTTAATTTTAGCTTAGTTGTGGATGCAGTTGGATTAAGATTCTTTAATCTTAGTCTTTGTTTGCATCAACAACCCACAACGCCTCTTCCTTTTTGGAAAATAACAAAACAAAACAAAACAAAAGTGCTACTCCCACTGCATCTCTTCCATTTTCTTGAAGTTGAAGGAAACCCTTCCCTATCACCAACTTGTTCTTCTGCCTGTCTGCCGAACCACTGGTTATGGTCACTATCACTGGTCGGGGTGACCCCCTCCACAAGTCAAAAAACAACACCAGATTTCATAGGTGAGTAGTTTCTTCCTCAGTTTTTGCCTCTCTGCTATGGATCTTTAACTCATTCAGACGGTCTCTCTTTTTTTTTTCTAATTCTTCTTAGTTCTTTCTTGCCTCGTTCCTTCCTTTTCACTTCTCAGTAACTCAGTTCTTTCTTTATGCCAAACTACTAGCTCATGAGCATGATGACGTTTAGCCCATGATGCTGTTGTGGGGTGGAAGCTCCTGTTGTTATTTGCCAGCGACTAAACCCTCACACCGTGAGTCCCTCTTCTTACTTCTTAGTCGTTTTCTTTTTCTTTTTTTTTTTCTTTAAGTTAGGTTTTTCATTTAGGTAATAAATCAATGGATTTAATCGTTGGCAATTAGGGATTTGCCATAACTTGTAACATTTAGGATTTAGGGCTTCTAATATTTGATTGAGGGAGGTAGTGGTGGTGAGATATATACCCCATGGAAACCAACTCTTTATGGGTGGACTTGGATTTGACCCAAGTTAAACTCTATAGGGTAGCCCCATGGAGACTTGGGGCATTGTCCCACTGTACCTCTTCCTTTTTGAAAGAAAAACAAAAATGCTCCTCCCACTGCACCTCTTTTCTTTTCTTGAAGTTGAAGGAAACCATTATCTCTCATCGGCTTGTTCTTTTGCCCGTTGGTTGGACCGCCAGCTCCAATCACTGTTGTCAGTCGGGGCAACCACCTCTGCAACAACATCAAAGGTGTAGCCTCATTTAGTCATTCCCATTTTTTGGTTCCTTTTAGCCTCGTTCATTCCTTCTCACTTCTCTATATTGCTCCAATCATATATTGCTGACCCGTGAGGCTGGCGTAGAGCCCACGACGCTACTATGGAGGTGGAAGCTCATGTTCTCTATCGGTGACCAAACCCTCATCGCCTTGGGTCTCTCATCTTACTTCTTTGTTGTTGTCTTTATCTTTAGTTTTCTGATGTAGGATTTTTATTTAGTTGTTGAATAATTGAAGTCATACCATGTAGCATTTAGGGATTTGGAGATTCTAGGCTAGAGGGAGGCAATGCTAGAGAGACGTATGCCCCACAAAGATGCACTTTTCGTGGGTGGACTTGGGATGGACCTGGGTCCAACTGTATGGGGCAGCTCCGCATAGACCCGGGCACTGCCACACTATGCCTTTTATGTTTTAAAAGTAAAATGGAAATGCTCATCCCACTATGCCTGTTCATTTTTCTTGAAATTGAAGGAACCCCTCTCACCTAACATGTTCTTCTGCTTGTATGTTGTGCTACTGGTTATGGTCACTCGCAGCGAGGGTCGACCACCTCTGCAAATCGGAAAACAATACCAACTGTGTAGGTAAGTAGTTGTTTCCCTGGTTCCTCTCTCTCTCTGCCCTAACTTATTGCCTCATTTAGTCAATACTTCCTTTTGGTAGATTGCTGGCCCGTGAGGTGTGACGATGTTGAGCCCATGACATTGTTGTGGAGGTGGAAGCCCTTGCTTTTCTCCATCGGACCAAACCCTCACTGCTGTTGGTCCCTCTTCTGACTTCATAGTTATTGTCTTTTTTTGTGATTGAGGATTTTTTTTTAAAGTATTGAACCAATAAAGTTATTTTTTGTTCAATTATGGATTTGTTGTAGCCTATAGCATTTATTACATTGTTGTGGAGGTGGAAGACCCTGTTGTTTTCCATCAGTGACTAGTGACTGAACCCTCACTACTCCCTCTTTTTATTTCATAGTTATTGTCTTTTTTTTCTTCTTTTTGATTTAGGTTTTTTATTTAGGTATTGAATCAACGAATTTAATTTTTGTTCAATTAGGGATTTGCCCTAGCTGATAGCATTTAAGGATTTGGGGCATGTAGGATTTGTTGGAGGGGAGGTAGTGGTGGAGAGATGTATGCCCCACGGAGACCTACTCTTCATGGGTGGGCTTGGGTTGGACCCAGGTCCAATTGTATGTGGCTACCCCATGGACACTCAGGGAATTGCTCTACCATGTCTTTTCCTTTTTGAAAGAAAAACATAAATGCTCCCTGTACTATGCCTTTATCCTTTTCTTGAAGTTGAAGGAAACCCTTGCCTCTGATCGGCTTATTTTTCTGCCAGCTTGTCGGACCATTGGTTCTGGTCACTGTCGACCACTGGGGGTGGCCAACTTCGCAATCCAAAAAATAACCACAGGCTGGGTAGTTGAGCAGTTTCTTCCCTGGTTTCTCTTCTCTATCCTAACTTGTTGCCTCGTTCAGTCATTCCCACTTTTTTTGTCTAATTCTTCTCATTTCTTTCTTGCCTCGTTCATAGCTTCTCACTTGTCAATAACTCAGTTCTTTCCTTTTGGTAGACTATTGGGCTGTGAGAAATGACAACAGTGAGCCCGTGATACGAATGTGTAGGTGGAATCCCCTGCTATTCTCCACTGGTGACCGAACTCTCACCACCGTGAGTCTCTCTTCGTACTTCTTAGTTATTGGCTTTTTTTTTTTTTTGCTTTTGATTTAGGTTTTTTATTTAGGTATTTAATCAATGAAGTTGTTGATCACTTAGAGATTTGCCATAGCCTATAGCAATTTGATAGTTGGGCTTATAGGATTTGTCAGAGGGTGGCACTGGCAGAGAGATGTATGCCCCATGGAAACCTGCTCTTCATTGGTGGACTTGCGTTGGACTCAAGTCCAACTGTATGGGCCGGTCCCACGGAGGCCCAGAGCACTGCCCCACCATGCCTCTTCCTTAGAAAAACAGAAATGCACCTCCTACTATTACTCTTTGCTTTCCTTGAAGTTGAAGGAATGCCTTGTGTCTCACCGGCTTGTTCTTCTATGTGTCTATTGGATTACCGGTACAGATCACTATCATCGGGCGGAGCAACCACCTCTGCAAGTTGTAAACCAACATCCGGCTGCACAGGTGAGCAGTTTTTTTGTTGGTAACTACCTCATTGCTTCATTCAGTCATTTCCTTTCTTTTTTTTAAATTCTTTCCAGTTGTTTTTTGCGTAGTTCATTTCTTATCACTTCTCAATAACTTAGTTCTTTCTTTTTGGTAGATTGCTGGCCCCTGAGGTGTGATGGAATTGAGCCCATGACACTGCTATGGTGGTGGAAGCCCTTACTTTTTTCCATCTGTAATTGAACCCTGACTGTCGTGAGTCCCTCTTATTACTTCTTTGTCATTAGGTTTTTTATTTAGGTATTGAATCAGTGAATTTATTTGTTGTTCAATTAGGGATTTGTTGTAGCTTGTAGCTTTTAGAGATTTGGCGCTTCTAGGATTTGCAGAAGGGAGGTTTTTCTCAGCTTTCGCTATTTTTGCCATGAATTCTTCAGTGAAATAGTGTTGTTTTAGTTGTTTTGCCTGTAAATTATGTCCATAATTAGTTTTGCTAGCTTATGCGATTAAGTTGAAGATGCTTTTGTTTTGCTCTGATATGTATATCCCCCAGTCCCTTGTCACTTTCCTATCATTCAACCCAAAAAAAATGCTTATTATTTACTATATTCAAGTTAAAATGCTCTCACGGCTAAGTGGAAGATTTAAGCTTGAGGTACAGTAAGAAATATAGATTTTGCATTTGGAAGCTGCATGTAGATAGTGTTATTTGATGATTTTGAACAATCTTTTGTAGTAAGGATATATTAATTTTGTGGAGCTTTGGAAGTTTGAATAGCTTGTAGAGAATATACTTTAGTTTGTGACAATGATCTGCGTAAATTTGCCAAACTTACAACCTTAAGTTCTGTTATTTGAAGACTTTGTGGAATGTGTTCTCTTGTGAACCTTCTTCTGATATTAAGTTTTGTTTGATGTTTTGCAATACATACTGTTTCTTTCTGTTAAGCTACTCAAACCACCAACAACTGCTTGGCTTTTATATTCTGGGTTTTGAACCCTCAAAGCAAGTTGCTCTACAGTTGCTAGGGTTAGGCAATAAGAACTTTCCTATGCATAAGCTAGGTGTGGATATGCTAAGGAAATTGTCCGTAAATCATTACTATGTTTTTGTTTTACTATTTGATGGGCAATGTTTCTTGTGATAATTCTGTACTTTAACCCCAAGTATATTCATATTGCATTTGAACAACCATTTTGACATCATGAAACTGCCAAAAAGTCATTTTGTAGTTGCGTGGCCTGAAAGAAGGAAGATGAGAATTAATCTTAGTCAGTGAGGCATAGCATGCTGACATTCAATGCAATCTTTTATTTTGGCTACTATTTTACATAGTAAATTATAAAATTGAAAATTTTGGTTGCATTATTGTGACTCATTCTAACCTTTATCTTGGTCCATATTTAACTTGTGTAGAAGCTCAAGTTCCTAAGGCATTAATAACTTTATTTTTAATTTCATATGCATTTTACATGACATTGGTAACCCTAATTTTTCTCCATATTTAGTAATTCCCATCCACACCAAAAAGTGGTTCCAGTAACATCTGTAAAGAATTTTAGTTTCATGTTGGGTTGTTGTAGCAGATTGTTTTGAATAGGCTAGAACTTGAATGAGCTGGTGGAAGCTATTTTTTGTTTATCTTTATTATGTTGCATGCAATGAAGTGAGGGTTAGATAGAGAAAAGTGAACTAGGTTGTTAGCTCAAGAGAAGTGAGAAAGGTGGTCGACTCTCAAAAACCATTGATAGTTAAGGTTAAACCATTTCGCATGTTGGAGTCATGGGGATCTGTTTGTTTATTAACTTTATTTATAGCTTTACGTTTACTTAGAAAAACACATTCTTAGATTTTCAACTAAAGTCTGATAAATGTCAAGTAAGTTCCATATACATGATTGCGGTCCTGCTTTGAGTTATGCTCTTGTTTTTGATGCAGTATATACTCCCATAAACAACCAGATTACTGCATGGGTCAGTCACTAGAGGAATCAAGAGCTGTTCTAGTTAGTGGCATGGCGATGTTCATTAGACAAGCGAGGGGATAATTCAAACACGTCATTGCTTTACTTGGTACGGATTCAATTTTCTCACATAAAATTGTTGTTTTGAATGCTTAATTTAAAATTTTGATCTATCTAATTTTATATGTTGCGTCACCTAAGAACCTGATGCACAATATCCTACTAAAATTTAGGATTCTACAAGCTCATGGACTGCATCATCCTTGCACATAAAAGGTAATATGTCTCTTATTTGACCTACATTATATGTTTGATCTAGAGACTCTCTTCTTATTGTTGTGCAGTACTTATTAAAATTTGACACTATATTGATCTCTCATGGTTCACATGGTTTGTGCTTTATTTGTCAAGAAAGTTTTCATATTTTAGGGTTGGTATATTTTGACACTTTTTTGAGTTCGCTTCAAACACAAATCCTATTGAACTGTTATATTTGTATATGGTTTTTAATGTAACTCAAGTTAGCTAGGTTTTGTTCCTTATGAGAAGAACTAAATTTCTGAAGGTTGGTACATAAACTTCTAGTACTTACTATGAGGAAGATAGACTTTATGAAAATTTCTTGTAGGTTATCTAAGTGTCATTTGAAGGTTTCTACTTTAATTTTTTAACAATTTTAGCAATATTGACAATCTCCTATTAAGGTAATGATATTTTTTTTTGCGTATTTGAAGATATTATATATTGATTGTGCATTGAATATATATTGTTTAATGTTTATAATATAATATATACTTACAATTTTTCATTTCATTTTCTATTGATAGGAATGGATACGTCTTTGGTGAAAATGCCTATCTTTGGTAAATATTCTACAAATCAAGAGGATATTTGATCAAGCAAAGAAAGAAAATCAAGAGAAGATACTAGATCAATGGTTGAAGGAGATGCAAGAGAAAACACTACATCAAACAAAGGAGAATCAAGTGCAGAGAAAAATAATATAGAATTTAATGAAGCAGAGTTGTCAGCAAATCTTGCTCTTTGTGCTCCTATATCTAGATACCCTCTAGGATAAGAGAAGATGTTTGTAGAATATATCTTTTGCAAGGGCCTTGTCAGCCTCACGAGTGCGACTTCCAGCTAAATCACAAAAAACAAAAATTTAATCCATCTTGGTTTGATGAAGGCAATGAATGATTGGTTGAAGTATAGTCCAAGTAAACGTAGAGAATATTATTGATATTGGCAAACATGCATAGATAAGTTTCATGCGAAGACATTTGCATGTGAAGGATTTGATAATTGGTTGATATGCATGTTGGAGGCCCCAATAGTCATCAAAATAAAGTAATTTGATGCATAAAAATGTGAAAATTTGATGCATAAAAAAAAACATATTAGTGCCTAATATAAAAATAGAGTAATCAACAGAAGAATGCATACATGACTCATATTTTGACAACTATTATTGTTATTGAACTTTTGTTAAAGCAATGATTAGCATCTCAAGGGCATGAAGAAGGTAAAAACTCCTTAAATAGAGGAAATTTTATAGAGTTTTTAATGAGTTGAAGACTCTAACCTTAAAATAAAATGAGTCTCCATATTATATACACTTTGCACACGAGCTCCAATTGACATTGGTTATAGTTGCATATAATTATTAGGCACTCGAAATATTTTTTTGATACATTAACCAGGTTACTAAGTTTCTTTATTACTTCATGCAAGAGGTTATAACTTATTCGAGAAGCATAATTTATTAGAATGGTTGAAGCACTTGACTTAGGTGAACTTGAGGCAAGACAAGTATTAAATCACGAAATAAGTTTTAGACGGGCTAGTAATACTCATTGGTCTTCTCATTATGATCCTACACTCAGTTTAATAGGTATGGATCCTTTTGTAATTAAGTAAAGTTTGTTATATACAACACAAATATAGGAAGACTTGAAGGGCTAGTAATACTCATTGGTCTTCTCATTATGATGCTACACTCAGTTTAATAGGTATGGATCCTTTTGTAATTAAGTAAAGTTTGTTATATACAACACAAATATAGGAAGACTTGAAGCAGTTGGATTGCTATGTGAATTACAAGATTTTGAAGTTGTCTTTGGCTTGCATTTGATGAATAATGTTTTGGGGTTCCATTCTCTTATTAACCAATTTATGTATTGGATTCCATTTGCCCCATGCATGGGATAACCGATATACTTTCACAAGCACTTCGGAGTAAAGATCAAGATATTGTTAATGTTCTGAATTTAGTTGCTAGAATAAAACAATGCCTTCAAGATTTGAAACATGATGGTAGGGAGTCCCTTATAAATAATATTTCTATATTTTACAAAAAAATTGACACTTCAGTACCGGCATTAGATGACATATACATAGTTCAAGGATGACCAATACATAAAGCTAAAAAGATAACATGTTTACATCATTATTCTATTGAGGTGTTTTACTCTATCATGGATCTGCAAATTCAAGAGCTAAATAATTGTTTGACTGAGATAAATGAAAAGCTTCTCCTTTTAGTAACATTTTTAAGTCCGAATAATTCTTTTGCTTCATTGATGTAACTAAGTTGATTTGCCATGCTATGTTTTATCCTAGAGATTTCAAAAAACTGATCTAGAAGGACTTAAAAGTCAACCAGAAGTATATATTAAAGATATGAAAGTCTGTATTGAGTTTTTGAATTTAAATTCTTTGGTAGAACTTGCAAAAATGAGTGGCAATGAGAAAGCACATGGTATTTCCTCTAGCTTATTTGTTGATGAAGTTGGCATTAACTTTACTAGTTGCAACAACAAGTGTTCAAAGATCACTCTCAGCAGTGAACAATATCAAAACTCAACTTTGTAACAAGATGAGAGATGAATGGGTTATTGATGCTTTAGTTATTTGTATTGAGAAGGATTCATTTGACGACATCACTGATGAAGCAATTATACATTGTTTCTAGAACATGAAGAGACGGTGGGGTCAAACGTGAATTTGTTCATAATTATTGTTTTGTCCTACTTTTTGTGAAGAATAGTTATTTCATTTTTTGGGGCAAATTGTAAATTTGTACAAAACTATAGCTATTCCATTTGTTTTTGGGAGTCAATTGTAAATTTGTATAGTTA
Organism: Nymphaea thermarum; assembly: GCA_011799765.1. Lineage (NCBI taxonomy): Eukaryota > Viridiplantae > Streptophyta > Magnoliopsida > Nymphaeales > Nymphaeaceae > Nymphaea > Nymphaea thermarum. The sequence goes on from JAANDH010000762.1 coordinate 122,840, forward strand.
TAATTAATTGAATCACTTTGAAGCCATTTACAATTTCATTTGCAACTATAGTTAGTTTTTTTTTTTTTAAGGCCAATTGCAAATTTGATAGTTATATATTTAGTGCCCCATGGAAAACAGTTTAGACTCCGCCCCCACATACTAGACTTGGTAATGTCAATGAGTCTATTAGAAATGTTTTGAAAAAGAAAGGTTTCTCTTGAAAGACAAGAATGGAAATAAAAAAATTTGCTTAGATGTGTTCTGGCCAGGTCTTATCTTCTTCCTTTCAAACTCCCTATGCATGATAAGTTTGCTCCATTGGAAATTAGGCATGCTGTTTTATGGGGTCCAATTGTTGTAGATTCAAGAGAGATTCATATACTATACGCTACTAACTGATGATAACTCAAGGTTTAGTTGGATTTTCCCACTAGAACATAAGATTGATGCTTCGAAAAATTTCAAAAATTTTGAAACTATTGTTGAAAATTAGGTTGTCTCTAAGATAAAAGCTTTTCATAGTGTTGGTGTTGGAGAATTTATTAATGATATCATTTTCGCTTTCTTAACTTCTAATGGAATTAATGTTGGATTTTTGTGTGCACACTCTTGAATAGAATGAGTGATGGAATGAAAATAAAAACATATAGTTGGAACTGGATTAGCTATGTTAATTCATTCCTTTGTGCACACACGGTTTTGGTTAGATGTGTCTAAAATTGTTGTATACATTATAAACCATATGCCTTCTAAAAATCATGGATGACGTGTTTCTAATGAACCAAGATGTTCATTAGAAAAGCATTCTATGAGCATCTTAAAGTTTTTAATTACATTTTTCCTTTCCTGGGTGATGTTTGACAGCATAAACTTCAACCCAAGTCAAGGTTGTGTGTTTCTCTTGGGTATGGTGCCCAATACAATTGATCTTATATAAATCAACACGATAGTGTCACAACGTGTGGTGTCTGATGAGAGCAAGTCTCTCTACTTTAGCAATGAACACCTTGTTAATGTGCAAGAGGTTTGCTTTCATATTCTTCGCAAAGAGAATAATGCCATCTCTAATCAAAGGCTAAGAACCTACTCAAGCCTCAAAACCAATAGTTATACCTATTTGTTGCCTAATGAGTCTCACCCTCAAGTGATGATTGATATGGTTTCACTTATAACATCTAGTTTGCCAAATGCTAGAACGTATGTTCCTTCCAGTCCACCCATTATTGACTTATAAAGGATTTAATTTTACCATCTCCCTCTCCCCCTCTACTTGATCTAGGACCCTCTTGGTCCCATTTTACTGGATTCATGGATGGGATGTTTAAACTTTGTATCTGAGAAGCCTTCCATCCTATTTCGCACGATGTCCTCCAATCTACCCATGACTTATCTGAACTTACATGCTATGTTGTTACCTGAATGGTAGGGGTGCACAACGAGTCGAGTTACTCGAACTCGACTCGTTTAAGCTCAACTCATAAGTTAAATGAGCTGCTTCATTAATTAAACGAGTCGAGCTCGAGTTGACGAGTCGACTCGATTAGTTAATCGAGCCGAGTTCGAGTTCACTTGAGTGAACTCGTTAAAGCTCGACTCAGCTCGATTAGTTAATGAACAGGTTTTAAAAAAACCGGTTTAAACTCACGTCTTTAAACTTCAAAGGCGGGAAAGAAGTTTTAGGTTTCCTTTCGTTCTCCCTCTCTTCGACTCCGACTCTCCCTCTCTCTGACTTCTCCTTCTAGGGTTTCTTTTTGTTCTCCCTCTCTTCGACTCCGACTCTCCCTTTCTCTAACTTCTCCTTCTCTTCTCCGCTTGTGCTCGCTCCTGCCGTCCTGTGTGTGCTCTCCGTGTTTGATGGGCCCTGGTTACAGCCATTGCCCTGTTGTCGGCGTCACACCGCTATCCTCTGCTCCTCGCTCATTTCTTCTGGTGATCATCCAACCAGGGACTCGACAAAAGGTACTGTCGTCTTGCTCTTACCGGTTCTCTAGAAGGGAACATCGCAGGGCACACCGCTCGCATTTTGCTATCTGTTTTTTTAGGGCACCAAAGAGGAGCACATCGTTCTATTGCCTCCAAAAAGGAGCACATCGCTCTCCGTTGCCCTCTGTTTTTTAGGGCACCGAAGAGGAGCACTTCGCCTGCCCTCTTGTTTTTTTCCTGCTGCATTCACCTTCTGTGCAAGAATCATCTCTTGCTGGAGCGCTTGTTTTTTTTCTGCTGCATTCACCTTCTGTGCAAGAATCATCTCTTGCTGGAGCTCAAGTAAACAAGCTTAATCGAGCCGAGCTCGAGCTCGACCATTGACTATCGAGTCGAGTTCGAGCCAGGATAGTTGAGTTATAATCGAGTTCGAGTCGAGTCGAGCTCGTGTCATTTAGTCGAGCCGAGTTCGAGCTGACCGAGCTCGGGCTCGACTCGGCTCATGTTCAGCCCTACTGAATGGCATGAGATTATGTAGTAAGATATCAATACTTTCATCAGAAGTCAGACTTGGTCCCCAATTTCCTCTGATAGTATTTCAATTATTATTGGTTGTAAGTGCACTAAGAGGATTAAAAAAAATTGATGGCTACATATCTTGCTGTAAAGCACGGTAGGTGGATAAGGACTATAACCAACAAGAGCGCCCATAGTATGTTGAGACATTTTGTGATGGTTTTCAAGCCAACTTCTACTACAGCTGTGTTGATTATTGCCCCCAATAGTAGTTGGACATTAATAATGATTTTTTGCTTGGATAGTTGAAATAAAATGTTATATATCTTAGCATCCAAGTATGAAAATCATAAAAACCCTTTCATGTGTCTGAATAAGGCATTGTACAGTTTAAAATAGGCACCATGTGCCAGGTTTGATCTACTAAAAGTTTATTGCATTGGGTTCTATGAGTCCAAAGAATATTCTTCACCATTTATGTTTAAAGAGATTGCTTTGGAACTACTGGTTTTAATTTATGTTCAAGTATTAACGGGCAATGAAAATAGTAAAGTTGTGTGCCTTATCAAGGAGATCTTCACCAAGGACTTGGGGGATTTTAAACTTTGTATTCTCTTGTCAGAACACAGTACATTTACTATATTGTTGATAAAAGTGGTTGCATAAAGCAAATAGCATCACCATTCTTGCAGTTCCAACTGTGAAACTATCAATACATCAAGGCCAAGTGGTTCAGGATGCTATCCTATACAGAAGTATTCTTGTGAAACTGCAATATCTCTCGTCTTTAAGACCGGAAATCACTTTTGTCAACAAAAGGATGCCAATTCATGCAGACACCAACTCAGATCATTGGGATCACATCAAGAGGATATTGAGATATTTGAAAGGAACATCTACAAGGGTCTCATGATTTAAAAAGGTGGTATTGCTGACTTAAATGTGATTTTCTAATGTAAATTGGTCTAAATGCCCAGACGATAGGAAGTTGACTCAATGTTATCGAGTTTATTGGAGAGATAATCTTGTATCTTGGAAGACCTCATAACAAACCATGTTAAAGTTTAGAACAAAGGCTAAATATTAGGCAGTTGCCGTAGCAGTTTTAGAATCTATTACATCAGGAGATCGAAGTGTATCACAATACACTGGTTATTTAGTGTGACCATTTTGGTGCAACATATCTTGTTGCAAGTCCGTTCTTCCATATAGGAGTCAAATGCATAGAATTCGACTTTCACTATCTTAGACAAAGACATGCAAGATGAGTGACTCAAAATTCAATTTCTAAATTATGAAAGGCAAAATACTAATACTCTTACAAAGCCACTTCTTGCTCCTTACTTTACATGCTTAAGAATAACCTGAATCTCTGGCGTAGCTTCAGAAGGGATGTTAAGCTATAAGTGATAAGTTGTGGTAAAAGTAAGAATGGTGATAAATATGAATAGTGCAAACTTAACTGCCAAGTAAAACATAAAGAAAAGAAGGCTCATCTTACCTATTGTGATCCCATTCAGCTCTCTAAGATAAAAGGAGAGGATATGAACGATCTTAAAATATCTTTTGCATATCTTGTTAAGGGAAGAGTGTAAATCAAACATGTAAAGGAGGCCACAAATGTACATCGGGCATTACTTACTAAGAAAATTCATTACCACCTCTTTGCTTTCTCCATGAACGAACATTAAGAGATTGAGTGATGGTGGTCATGGGTGTTGGCATCATTCGCTGAACCACATTTTTTGTGTGTGTTTAGTTGTCTCCTCTCCCGTGCTTTGTATAATGTTACACTAGCTTGAGAAAGGATAATCATGGGGTGGCATTTCTAAGGCACAATAAAGAATTATGTTGAATAGTGTGGGAAGTAGATAGGTTGCTTGGTTATAAAGCCATTTCACTTGACTTGTTTGGTATGTCATGGATTTCAGGATGATCTGGGGAGGTATTAAGACTCACAAGCTTCTTCTTGTGGTAAGAACTTGGGTAGGAGAATGGGTTGAGTAGGTGTGGTCTGGCTCGTTTCAGCTTCAAATATGGGTAAATTAAGGGTACATTCATTGGTTTTTGGTTGACAGCAAATCAACTCGTCACTTCATCAGCATTAGGAGGAGATTGACATCCAGAAAATATAAAAGTATGTACATCAAAGAGCACATGCATGGATTTAATAATGCTATCATCAACAAGGTTAAGTCATATATAGCCTTTAACACATGCCAATTGACTTGGGTGCAAGGTTGGATTGACGTAAAGGTCCAATATGAGGATAAATGGTGCAAACACTCTCACATAGTCATAATTGAAATTTCACCAATAATCTTTTCCTGACAGGTAGATAAATAATAATGTGAACAATCAGTCTAAAAGCTCTGAACCAGAATCGAGTGGGTATAGAAGAATGAATAAGCATACACGACACCATTTCAACCAAACTTTTTTTAGGCTTTTTCTTTGCAAACTAAATTTCGTGGGAAGTATGGGGACACAAGAGTCGTTAACTAGTGCCTTATGAGTCAAGGTAATGGATGAAATCTTTGCTCAAGAATTCTCCTCCAAAGTCACTAGAAAGTCTGAATTTTGAAATCAAGTTGATGTTCAGGTGATTTTTGAAAAACTTGAAAGGATGCAATCTGTCATAACTAAAGGAAAGAGATCTAGGAAAATTGTGAGAAATTGATAATCAGACCGATAACTAAGCAATTGTTGATGGGCATCGGGCAAAACCCATAAGTAGGCATGTAACAATTCTAATGGCTTTGGAGCATGAAACTCAGCTTTAGAAAACAGTAACCAATGCATTTTACTAGGAGTACAAACAGCGTAATATTGTAAATGATGATTGCCATGTGAATCAAGAAGTCAAGAACAGTTCATCTTGTTCAAAGTCTATAAATTAACATGCCCGAGCCTAGAATGCCACAATTCATCATACGAACCATATTTAAGTTCCAACGCACTACGAATCTCTTTATTTTCTTAGTCGTGCCTTGCCAGAGAGTTGATTCCATTGCTATTTGAAGCTTTGCTGACAACAACTACACATACAACCTTGCATTATTATTCGGCCCCTTGAGTAGAAGATCGCCCATTTGCACATTCTTAACAAAGTTATCAGCAGAGAACTCAACATTGCAGCCATCATTCTTGGTTAGCTTAGTGATAGAGAAGAGAATTTTCCAAACTTGAGGAATATGCAAAACACTTTTAAGAATAACGGACGCTGAATTACATGTTGGTAAGGCTATATGACGAATATGTTTAATGAGCATCACATTTCCACTTCCAACTACATGATCAAACCCAAGCGAGTAACTATACTTTGCATAAGCTGATCTGAGTAGGTCCCATGGTGCATCATCCTAATGTCAGGATACTAATCGGTTTTGTGATCGAAAGATTGATTTGAAGCCCCACTACCACCAATTGGATTTTTGAAGAACCATTGCCATGAATGCTTTCAGAATGTCAAAGCGTTGGTAGGAACACTTTATGGTATGCGCAACATTGACACATCTTGACAAGAGGAGCCTCTACAACATCTACAGCCTCCATGAATACATCCTTAATTACCACGATTATTTTGTTAAACTGTCCACCAACCACCCTTTCTGCGCCGACGTTGAGCCACAAAAGCAGAGACAGTGTCTCTAACTCTAACTTGGTGGGGGGGAACAGGCCAAGATACGTTGCTCGTGTGTGATTAGTACAACATAGATTGCAGTAAAGCTTAGAGACTTTTTGTAGTGTCGGCGGCGGTGATAAAAGCCTCATAATCGCAGTTTAGTCGTTTACAAGCTTGTGGTAGTTTTTATTGTCAGACAAAAAAGAATACTTGCAGTGACTTTGAAAATATCCGAGTTAATAACCTTCTGGCACCTTTAGTGTCGTGGGAAAGAGTGAGGAAACTATTCTTTAACTGCTCATTGAAATAGTAAGTCCGCTCTAACAGGTTACCCTGCTTCACCAGGTTGGCAAATCATTATATGCGCATTAAATTGATTGGTGCATAAGAAATTAGAAAAAGGTAATATGTGCGGGGCGGAGCCAAGCTGGGGCCCCTCACGTTTTGAAAATTTAGATTTTGCATATGAAATTTTTTAAAAATCATCAGTTTTACCCTTGTAAAACTTTTGAAAAATAAGAGTTGGCCGCTGTGAAAAATTTTCAAAAATGTTATTCAGTATGTAATACAATCATTCGGCCCCCTATGGATAAATGGTCGGCCCTGCCCTGCATGTTTACATGCAAATGAGACACAAATACACACATAAAACTGAGTTTGAAAGGTAATCCAGTACACCAGTAAACCACATGAAAGAAAGGTGAGAAAAAAACAAAAGGGAAGAAAATAAATACAAGTTCCTCTGCTCCTAAATGGTAAAAAGGATGAGGGACAATGTCCCCACAACTGAAATAGTTTCACAACTAACGGTAATATTCCCTTTCTAATGTCTTGACTCAGTGAAGCTCTTCGATCGTTGCTGATCAATGAAACGACATTTCGTTGCAGTAAAAGTTTCTCATCTACTAGTCCACACTGAAAAGAATATGTACAGGACAAGTTATGTTTCTAGCTAAGCAGCTACGCTGAAATGACTGACATTCATCCCCACCAGCTGCATGATGGGTCAAATCGAATTACGGCCAAGTTTCATATCAAGATAGTCAAGCTCAAAGAAGGAACAGCAGAATTGACTTCTTTACTTTAGGAACTTAGTCTTGAACAATTACAACCATAAACTCGAATAAACGGCCATAGAAGTATAGACAAGTTAGACGCGTGATGCAGTGAAAAGCTGAAGAATTGTTTCTTCCTGCCCTGTAGTACGTCATAAAACGATGCATACTTGAGAAATTAAATACGGTTGAGACGCCCAAGTTTTTTTACATATTCTGATATATATGACGATGGCTGCATAGAACGGGAATGGTTCGTTCTGCCATTGTATTTTACAGGTCGATAGACTGTTTAATTCTTAGAAGAGCTACAGTTTTTTTTAGATGGTATCTTCCCCATGAGATCGATAGACTGTTTAATCCACTGACATTAAGTTAACAACGAAAAGATCTTACGAGACCCGAGTATGTGGTGCGATATATTCGATATAGGACTTGTTTTTTTCTGTGCAAAATTTTGTACCAATATTCATTTATTTTTCTAGTGCTAACACATTTAATATAGATAAACAATTCCTTGTGTGGAATGGAGGGAATCAACAATTTTCTTTCAAAGCCACCCCCCAACACACCACTCAGTGGTCTCAACAACTTCAGCAGACACAGATGAAAATCATGTACTGCTTGTGACCACATGAGTAGGGAACTGCGTCATGAATTTTGAAGGAAGGAAACAGGGAAAGATTCAATCTCTCCCCAGTTGTCCATCTCTTGATATAGAAATTTCTTGGCGTCCACTTGCATTTGAAGAGAATCCATGGCGCCCTGAGATGGGTCGTCGTAATTATACTGTATTTCATCATTCATGCTTGGGGAGAAGTCCCCCATGGAGTTGTTGCTCTCCGTTAATGTTGTTCCGCTGCAGAATGCTGCAGAGTTTTGATTGGGATTTGAGAGCAACTGAGCCACTCTTAGGGCTTCGAGGCCGTATATGCTATTTGAGTCCTGTGGATGGAAGAATTGCGAGTATTCTGCACTGTAGGGACCATCTTGATACGCGTTTGGCATGGTGTTACTGGCTAGCCCTTGGGCTACCTGAGTCTTGAGACTGACTAGCTGTGCTTGTAAATTTGCAACCTACATCACAAAATACAAACACCAACTTGTCAGTCATGGACAAAGGGGAGAGGAAGGGTGTGGTATATAGACATAATAATCAACAGACCAAATAGATAACCATATATATATTGGATAAATAATTGTCCATGCATCAAATCTAAGGTGCAATGACTTTCCTCCTCTCATGAGTATATAACTTTGGGCATCGAGAAGTAGTTGATTTCCATTGCAGTATTGGAAATGATGGTATTGCAAGAAATTGATCAAGAGAGTTGAGATGCAATCTAGAAGCCAAATTACCTGCTGCTGCAAAGCAAAGATGTGGGCCACACAGCCGTAGATAGGATCCTGAAGCCGAGCTTGAGCTTCATAAGAGATGGTGACGGCCGCCTCGGGGCGGTCGGAGACGGGGATGTGCATGAGGAGCTTCGAGGCGTTGCTGGCACCAAACACCTTGTGGATGGCCGCGAAGTGCGTGGCGCCCTGCTCATGGCAGAAGTACGGCGCGAAGACACAGCCCTTCACACACTTCCTCCTCAGGAACTTGCAGGCGCCGCAGGGGGAGCCAAAGCCTGTCATCTTCTTAATTTGGTCTTTGCGACTGTTTGCAGGAGAGAGAGAGAGAGAGAGAGAGAGAGAGAGAGAGAAAGAGACTTAAGGGCGAACAAGCTGGGCAGGGTGAGAAGGGGCAACGGCACCACCTTGTTTATAAACACTAGAATTTGAAGGATGTGGGTCATATGGCAATGAATTGTTAAATTGAACTGGTCTCCTGAATGGCCTACATATTTCATTTTTTTCTAGGCAACCCCTCTTCAGAACTTGTGTGTGTATGCGTGTTTTATATACATATATAAAATAAGGTTTTGAAAGCCTGTGGGATTCCATTCAAGGCTTCTTAGAAAGGACAAAAGAGCTAATATCTGCCACCCCAATCCCATTTGCTTTATTTTATGCATATATTTCTTTCGTTTCATTTTGTGGTTGTCCATTGTTTGGTGTGTCATGATAAGCAGCGGTACATTGGAAGGCGCTTGCTCGTCCAGTTTTTCTTCAGCATGAAAGCAATAAAAGTTTAATGCCCATCTAGAGGAGATTCCGTGGAGGAATGAAACAAAAGGCAGTGACAACTCTCTCTCTCTCTCTCTCTCTCTCTCTCTCGGTGCCACTGACATAGAGGCAACCGATTCTGTGTGCGAGTTTGTGCAAGCACTTCGTCTCCCTCTGTCCTCAAAAGCAGGAAATAAAAGAAATGGCGGTACATATTTCCACCAACAAAAGTGAAAGTAGCTATCAGCGTACGTGTGTGAAACATGATCTCATACTGTTACGGTCATGTGTGTGCGCGCGCTAGTGTGCATGGACATGCTAATTTGGACCTAGGAACCCTATATATGCTTATATTATATATGTGGTAGATGTGTTGGAAATGAGTGTGATAATATGATTCAATACTAACATTATCCACAAAATTTATAAAAAAGAAAAGTACTAGACTTATCTTAAGCCTGACTAACCCTAAAATCTCCATTCTTTTGGTCTCTTTGGTCACGTTTTGACCCTATATGTAAGGTACGGTGATCTGTATGCTTTATTTTGCACCGTTGGATTTCAACATGTTCACATCTATTTTCACAATATATATATATATATGTGTGTGTGTGTGTGTGTGTGTGTGTAACAGGCAAATTCTATTTTAAGACTTGTTTTTGGGTTTGTTCTCCTCCTTAGGATTCACTTAGGGTGAGAGGAATGATTAGTAAAAAGTAGAAAGAACGAAAGGAAGAAAATAAAAAAATTGAGGAAAGAGAAAAAAACAAGTGGGAGGGAAAAAGGAAAGCGAAAAACCGAGTGAGAAAATGGAACTTGTTAAACTCATTCATATATACATGCAGTACTCCACCAAAAATTTGAAATATAACTTCAAGTGTGTATGAATTGCATATTATGTTATTTGTGTGTGTGTGTGTGTGAGAGAGAGAGAGAGAGAGCGATTTCATTTTAACCCTTGCTGTTAAATGGAGTGATTAGCATAATTATTCTTCCCACCCCTTATTATTATATTTCATCCATTTATAGTTTTCAGTCACTTCCTTGTGCCACATTTGTGCTACATCATGTTGGCTCCGGTCCTAAGACCACTTCAAACACCCATCATCTCTTCACCTAATGACAATAATTATAATAATAATAATCATCATGCTGAATTATTGAACGACCCCTTTTCGCTTTGACCAGTAGTTCATTTGGTGTTTCTCAAATTACTTGCAATACCTCCCTCTCTCTCACTCTCACTTCATATATATATATATATAGAATGACGAGGGTGGTTCCGGATGTAGAAATTAAATTGGGAAAGGCAACAGTCACACTCTACATTGGTTCTCAATGCTGTGTACATGTTTGCCACTAGTTTCGAGTTCAAGTCATTGGTCTTGGGGACAAGGAGGCAGGCATAGCTCAACTGAAATTGTTAAATTGTTTTCTCTTTTCTTTTTCCCGTTGAAAGAAAAATGATGTGGAAGTTCAACTAATGAGCGTTACAACCCACTTGCACCCTCATCATCATTTGATATTCCTCTCTTAAAGCTTTCTTTAGAAGTTAACCTCCGCCCCTAACGTACCTTTTTTTTTATTTATTAAACTCTCTCTCTCTCTCTCTCTCTCTCTCTCACACACCCACACACACACACACATGTGCGTCTCTGTGCATACATGCATCTACTACCATACAAGCAGAAACAACACACACACAACTTACGCACATTCTACGTCTTAAATACAAGCAGAAACAACACACACGCACGCACACAACTTACATGCTACCAAGAGGGAAAGAAGCATAAGCAAGTGCTTTGCACGCATACCAAAATCGGCAACGAGTGAAAGCACCGCACCTCTCTCTCTGTTTCCTCTCTCTCTCTCTCTCTCTCTCTCTCTCTCTCTCTCTCTCTCTCTCTCTCTCTCTAGATCTCTCTGTGTGGCATGTACATACTTGTACAACATGGTGGTGTATCACTTTTTAAAACAACTTTATGGGTTCCCATCATAGTTTAAACCATGAACATAAGCTTGCCTGCTATCTTCTTTATGTTTGGTTCCTCCTTTCCGCCTTGCTTTAACTTGGTCCTCTTCTAGGGGAACCTTCCTACACCTTTAGTGTCAAAATATGACCTAATTAGCCAACTTTACTGCCTTTGTCTTGGCCAATGTGTTCAGAAAGCATTGGCTTCAACTGAAACATGTCTTCCCTTCTGGACATGTACATACATTTGTAGGTGCTGTTGTACAAATTACTTTGCATTGTCTATATGTATTTTTTAGCAAATTAACCTCGACGGGCTTTCCAGTACTGTGAACACATCAGATACTCGAGGATCGATCGCCTTTGTTTTTCTTTCTACCAATAACAACATCTAGGCAGGCCTTTTTGTTGGTGAAGCATTAGATGTCAGCTCTGCAACTACTGCACTCGGCTTCAAAACCTTTGCCAAGAAACATGACAGCACTTACCATCAGATTGTATTGAATTTAATCGTTTAAAGCTCATAATTGGTCAACCAAAAACTGGAATGATAAGTCAAGGGTGATTTTCTTAGATATACTTTAAATCGTACTTTTCCAACAAAAAAATAATTAAGCATGGTTTAAGCACAAAAATATAATGGACTATGTTTCTGCAAAGTTCACGAGAAACTGTGAATACATATATAAACCATATTCACAGTCATCAGGCGCTAAATGTATCTTAAATATTTTGGAATAGTTTTATATCTGAACGCTACTGAAATTAGCCTGTTGATTATGTTATACACTTCAGTTTCCGACTATGCACTCATTCTTGGCTCATATCTTTTTTTGACGTACACTCAGATTTTTAACAAGGGTAAATTGTAAGATTTCATGTTTGGAAATGAGGTATATATACATCATATCTAAAGATTTTTAGAAGTTTAATTATCATATATACCTTATTATCTTTACTAGCTAGCGTGCTATTTCTAGTCTTTTTGGTTGTAGAACCAATTAAGGCAACTGTCTGCTATATATCTAGGGCCATATATTATAGGAAAGGATGGGCATGAAGGTGCAAGGAAATAACTAGTTTTGCCAAGACAGGTGCTTAGCCCAACTTAGTTTGTTCGAGGTTTTTCACACTAAGATACCCAATTCACTTTTTAAAACTATCATCTTATTCACTTCGTTTTTGAAGCCCTTTCATTTTCGAATTAATCAGGTCACTTGCTATAATGTAATTTCCTTTTAAATTTGGAACAATACGTTCATTTCCTTTCAAATTTGGAACAATACGTTCTCAATTAAAATTTTCCCCTATTTCATGGCAATTAGTGGGATGGAAACGAGAGGTCATCCATATCAAATGGGTTACCATGCAGAACCCATCCATCTACAGCTTGGATTTGATGAAAGAAATACACAGGCCTGACTTTAGAACGGCTGCAAACTTGTGGTCTCTTTTCGGTGAGATGGAGGAGTATTACTCCTCCCTTCTTAAGAATATCATAAAAAGTAAAATGTCGACCTCCCTCCTTAGCAGCATAATCTGGTAACTTTTAACGCGCGTGAGTCACTGGGATGTGCATCCAAACTGGAACTAGGGTAGAAGGTTTTCAATTTATGTTTTTTTGGCATTTTATGAATTGAGTTCACGTGGACCGGCTGAGTTACAGTTATTGTGGGTGTGTTCAGCTTCGTCAGTCTGACCAACTAATTGGTGCATATAGTCATAAGCCAAGTTGGTTCTTGTTATCTGAAACATGTCTGGTGAAAGAGTCAAGACTTGACCAAACGCCGTCACAGAAACCTGCAGTATTAAAAAACTAGCAAGAGGTTCGCAGTTCCACATGTTTTAAAATTTTTATTTCCTTCGCAGAAAAAAATAAAGGGAGAAGGGTTGAGCAGATTCCTACTACTAATTGAAAGGACAGGTTTCTTTTTAGATTTGGACTTCGGGATTGAGGTTTCAGTTTGGTTGCATCCAAGAATCATCCAGAAATTCTGGAATTCCATGTTCTTGTTGGCAATGGAAAAACATGGACATTGGAGGAACCTGCTGGCTGCTGCCGCTCGGCCCATTTCTAATGCATCAAAAACGCCACCATGGGCGTGGCGTGACAGAGGGATGAATTAACTCGTGTCCCTTCCACTTTCTCTCCTGCAGACCGCCGTTCATCTGTCAGCATGTGATCCCTTCAACTTTCTTTATGGAAATACTTTCACCGGCGGTCCTACCATCCGGTTATATATCCAGATATTGGCTTCACATGTCTGAATATTCTGATGCCCTGGTCAAAGTTCAAACTTCTAACAACTTCATGACAACTAAGGGAATCGGATTCAGGTTTTTCGTTTTGGAAAGTATGCAAGAAATTAATTAACTTTTCAGTTTCTTTTTTCAAATTGCCATATAAAATTAAAGTGGTTGCTCGGTCGAGAATGGAAAAAAAAAATGCAGTACTACTATTTTATTAATCTTTAACTCAATTTCTAACTTCTTTTTTTAAGGTAAGTTGTTCATTCACTACTTTTAAGGGAGTCCGATGTCTTATTCATCTGCATACCACCTTGAACGTTCACAGCAAAAAGCTTGGAGATCTGTTATAATTCAAAAGAAGAGTGTATTGGGTTGTGACAGGGATCACGGAGTCTAACCATAGATTCCTTTTGAAGTGGAGCACCTTACCATCCACTACCCTACAACCTTTTGAAGTAATTGAAATTCTAACTTAGGTAGAAAATTATGACAGATCTAGAGGACAGTTATAAGAAAATTATGGCAGTTATCACAAAACTAGAAAACGAGAGGATTGTCTTTGTGAGTGCGACATAAAACGTGACTAAAAGTGAAAGCCTCCTTCTTTTGCGGCCGTCTGATGCCCTATCTCCCTCTGTTCTCTCTCTGACACTTGCGTGCATGTTGTAATCATTTATATGTACAATCTAATTGGAATCTAATGATACAAGTCCTTTCGAATTACATGTTATAAAGTTATAGATGTGTTTGTCATTTTTGATTTGTTAGGAATCGGCATTAATTGAATGATATGATATTCAAATAAAAAAAAAAATACTTCGTCTACAAATTTTCGAAGTGCAATTATGTGTTTACTTGATAAGACGGAAAAAAATTAGATAATTCATAAATGTGTAGGTAAACTGCTCAACCGGCACCGGCCTCATGTGTGGTTGAAGAACTGATCGACCGATGGTTGGAGGACTATATATATATATATAAAGAGAAAGATATCTATTGAAATACATCTGATCGGATGGTTATTTTTATTTTGTTTTATTGAAGACCATTACAAAAGAAACATTTGTGATATTAAGTTGTTTGTCCATAATTTTTAACGGTGGAATGCACCTTTTGTGACTGTTTTAATGATACAAAATAAAAAAAACCAAATATATATATATATATATATATATATATATATATATATATATATATATATATATATATATATATATATTATCCCTCCTTGGATTTTAGAAAATCAAAATTTTACTTGTAAGTTTTAAAAATTTTAGTTTAACATATATAAAATATTTTAAAAATCATATTTCACCTCTCCCATCGGGCCTGAAGCCCGGGCCCAGCCCGATGAACTTGCCGGGCCGGGTACCGGGCCTGGCCACCAAAAGTTAGGCCCGGCCCGGCCCGCCATGAAGAGGGAGTACGAGCGGAGAAGGAGACCGGGAGGCGGGAGGCCGAGAGGGAGCGGGCCAGCGGCGGACCGAGGCGGAGAGGGAGGGGAGCGAGCGGGCCAGCGGGCGGACGAAGGCGTGTGGGTTGAAGCCGCGGGCGACTGGTTGGGATGGAAGGAAAAGGGAGAGGGAGCAGAGGTAGAGGGAGACGGGAAGGGAGAGGGAGCAGAGGTAGAGGGAGACGGAAGGGAGAGGGAGAGGCCGTGTGGTTGACGCGGCGGGACAGGTTGGGATGGAGGGAGAGGGAAATGGGAATGGAGAGGGAGAGGCGCATGGGCGGGCGACGAGTTGGGATGGAGGGAGAGGGAAAAGGGAGAGCGAGAGGGAAAAGAGGGAGACGGGAAGGGAGAGGGAGAGGGGATGCCAGCGCAGGAGGGAGACGGGAAGGGAGAGGGGAAGCCAGCGCAGGAGGGAGAGGAGCAGAGAGGGAGAGGGGAAGCGTGCGCAGGAGGGATAGGAGCAGAGAGGGAGAGGGGAAGCGAGCGCAGGAGGGAGAGGAGCAGGGAGCAACGGGAGAGGGGAAGCGAGCGTAGGAGGGAGAGGAGCAGAGAGGAGAGGGAGCAGACGGGAGAGGGGAAGGGAGCGCAGGAGGGAGAGGGAGCAGAGCTGTAGAGAGGGAGAGGGGAGCGAGCGCAGCCGGCACCCCCGCCCGACCGCCCGAGGGTGGGAGTCGGCCCCGGAGGGTTACCGGGCCGGATTATCAGGCCCGGGCCCGGCCCGGGCCAGATTTTTCCTGGCCCAGGCCCGGGCCCAACCGAGCCGGGCCGGGTCAGCCCAGCGACGGCCCGGCCCGACGCCCAAGCCTAATTCGGTTCTGTAGTGAAAAATTCGTAACTCCCCTTATATAAAAAGAGAGAGAGAGTGGGAAAGTTGAAATTAGTGGGCTACCAAATGTTTACAAATAGTTAATCAGTATATTAGCAATGGTTTATGATTTAGCAATATTTTTTATACTTTATTGACAGTTTCATAATACTTTCAGCAAACGATTTTAAATACTTAGACATTCAAAAGCATCCGCTGTTATATATATATATATATATATATATATATATATATATATATATATATATATATATATATATATATATATATATATATGGACCATGACTTTTTAACATTTCTTTGTCAAATTGAAATTGATCTAAGCCACCCTCATATATATTTGACAATTGATTGTCTTGTATTATTATTAATTTTTTAAATTTTCTCTCTCCCAAATCTGGCCTCCCGCCGTCTCTCCATCCCTCTTCCCTCCTCTCACCACTATACAAACAATTGGCATGTATAATGGTGGGAGGGAGGAGAAGATGGGTGGATCGATCCACCCATCTGCACCGCCACTGTCGGACGTGTGACTAGCAGGCCCTCGAGGACAGCGGAGCAGCGGCAGCCCCGCTTGCTAGGTACCGGGCGGTGGTGGCGTACATGGGTGCATTATTCCACGCACCTTTTGTTAAAATGAAAGAGGGAAGAGGGATTTAGGAAGGAGATGGAGTCTGCTGCCAGTGCCTTTCCCCAACGGAACCCTGGCAAGCCCGGCGGGGTTGAGAAAAGACACCGGCGCCGGTGCTGGTGGATCAAAAGGGGGAAGGAGGGGGCTTGGGAAAGAAGTGGAAAATCGGGCAAGAAATGTAGGCTCGGGAAGAGAGTGTGAAAAAACAATTAAAAGAAAAAAACACGACGGCATCTGCAGCATTCGACCCAATGGACGGATCGGATGGCTTAGTTCAGCTGTCAATTTCACAAAAAATGATGGAGTTATGTTTCAGTATATATATATATATATATATATATATATATATATATATATATATATATATATATATATATATATATATATATATATATATATATATATAGAGAGAGAGAGAGAGAGAGAGAGAGAGAGAGAGAGAGAGAGAGAGAGAGAGAGAGCCGATAAAATGGAAATATATAACAAAATTTGGGGACAAGAGGTCCCCTAAGTACATCCGCAAAAAACAAATCGTAAGAACAGAATCAGGAGAAAGAAATATACAATACAATGCAGAGAAAAATAGGAGAGAGGGGAAAAAACGGCGCGGCACAGTCACCTAGCCGCAGACGGACGGCGGCGCTTCAACCGAATGGCAAACTGGACATCCCCTTGCACAATACGAGCCACAGAATCCGGCGAAGAAAAGGTGTCCCTGAAGACTCTGTTGTTGCGCTCCTCCCAAATGCGCCACCAAGCTGAAATGAGCCACGGCCTCCAGACATGACCCCAGGAAGCAGTGAGGCGGGGGGAAGGACAAAAGAGGAAAAAAAGACGAATGGAAGGTGGGTTTGGGAGACTACTCACAAGGGAAGGCCAGGCATAAGCAAGAACACTGGAAAAAAAAGGGCAAGAAGTAAAAAGGTGGACCCGAGACTCAGTCGCGACAAGGCAAAGGGGACATTGGTTAGCCAAACTGATGCCAAGGCGTTGCAGGTGGTCAAAAGTGTTGATATGACCAGTAAGAAGAAGCCAGGCAAAAGCGACGGCACGGGGAGATGGGCCAAGAGACCAAAGGGATCGGGGCGGGATCGACGCGA